>VXBB01011626.1:221412-239282 GCA_013399915.1 Illadopsis cleaveri | reverse complement strand
TGGGTTTTTGTTTGTTTTTTTTTTACATTTCAAGAGTTCTCTATGGAATCTTACAAAAGAAATTATTATACTAAAAATACATAAAATCAGTTGCAGCAAGGTAGTGGCTGCTGTTACCACTGTGTTTTTAATGTAATTCATATTTTGCCCCTTTCAGTAGTGTTTTTGTGTCAACATTTTAGAACCAAAGAGGTCATCTTGATTCCCTTTCAATAAATTAAAACTGATAAAGTTTAAATTAGTTTTCAATGGCTTTAAAAATAGTTTGTTCTTTCTCTAATGAACAAAGCAGTCACCTCTTTTCAGTATGTCTTAACTAGCTTTTTTTAATAATGTGAACTTACATCTCATCATCTAGAAAAGGGAGGACAGACACAATCCTGNTTCTAGATTGGACTAAAGTATTTCTGTACCAAGTAATGAAGAAATTTTGTAATGTTCCAAAGGACAAAACTCAGTGCAAGTTCTGTTATACACAATGACCCTCCACTAAGTAAAATCTTGAGCAGAGAAGACAAAACAACCAGTGCCACAGAAAAAAAATTCATTAAAAGAGTTGTCCTTTGTAGTATCTGTTTTACAGATAGGAAATTCTGGCATAAATTATCACAAATATCTAGGGCCATATATAAATCCAGCATGGTATTGTTACTACTAGAACTAATGAATGTAACCTGCTCTTTGTGTGCAACTGTAAAATATTTCCTCTAAACCCACTGCCTCTTACTTTAATAATAAAATTATTCTTTTGTCCTCCTACTGAAAGGGAAAAAAAAGAATATATAAATCTTGCATCTAAAAACTGAAAAGTTATAGCACAGCTTTCCTCATCCAAGGTCCTGCTTTTCTCCCTAAATCACTTTGAATTCTAGACAGTCTGGCTACATTGGCAGCACATCCATTCTGCTTTGCATGGCTTGATTGCTAGATTTATTGAAGTCCATATAATTAAGTACAAACCTTTTAGTCTGAAACCCATATGCCAGGAGTTCAGGAGCAAGCATGTCTGAAAGTCTTAAAAGTTAACCATTAGTAAAACAAATACATTATTTTAGATCTATAAAATAGTTACACAGAGTAGGCTACACTTAACCTTATGGAGCACAATGGGCCATGAAGTACAAAGCAAAGATTAGTCTTCCACGAAGATATAAATGAGGCTAAAATACAGACAGACATACTGACTCCTGGAAGATCCAAATTTAGTCAATTATGAGTCTTGGGTAGACTAGAATAGTAACTCATTTTTCTGCTAGAAGTAGCTAATTACAGATTCAGAACAAAGTTCAGCAAGCTGTGCAATTACCAAATTACAGACAAATTGAATGACAGGTATCATTTCAATCATTATACTCTTATCAGCATGCCAGGAAGATCATGAAAAGCTGGTGTTGGCACTTGTAGAACTGTTCTAAGAAGGTCCTCGCTGGATTCTCCATATACAGTCAGTAACAGCATTCTGGCCACCAATGACAGTTTGACCAAGAGAGATACTGCTTAAAATAAGGCTAATGAACAAAGCAGTCACCTCTTTTCGGTATGTCTTAACTAGCTTTTTTAATAATGTGAACTTACATCTCATCATCTGGAAAAGGGAGGACAGACACAATCCTGCTAATTTTATAGCCCTGACAAATCCCCCCTTGCACAAACCCACAGACCTTATGGAAAAGAGTATGTCCCAGAAACTTCTCAGAAGTTATAAAAAGACACAGACAAACTTTCGTTGTTCTAAATGAAACTGAATGGTTTACATTCAGTGCTTTAAAACCATCATCTTAGTCTAGCTGTTCAGCTAGAACCATGTAAGTGCCATAAATTTACAGTATTTTAATTGGGGTCATCACGATGTCTCAACCTAAGGCTTCCTTTATTCAGTCTTCTGGATACCACTTAAAATGCATTGAAAGCTGTTTTGTTGGGTTTATCAAATTAAGGATGTGAACAACATTGTAAAAATAGAAAAAAAGGAGGACAACCTGAAGCAGAACCAGGCTCCCACTTTGCTCCCAGCACATAAAAGAATCCACAGCCTCCGACAATGAGCATTTTCCTGGGTGACATGTTGAATTCAGAAGATAAATGTAGATTCAACACTATCTAACCTTGAAAACTCATGCTTTTTAAGTGGTAAAAAAGCTCTTCTAGGTAAACATTTATTGCAGAAATAAATATTGTGTATTGGTAGACAAGGTCAATAATATTAAGATACCTCACATATCACTGCACTAGTGTGCTATTTCACTCCCAAGATGTACAACCTGGCATGAATTAAATTAAATCACTGATCATTATGTGATGTGAAAAGTTCATATCAGGATGCATCGATCGTATCTGGGGCTCAGCTGCAGAAATGTTAGTGCTGGTGGACAAAGCACCAATGAACACACAGCTGAAACACTGGTTTGTACAATTCCTGTTACCCACACTCAGGAAAGATACTTGAAACTGGTACAAGCACAGAGAGAGGCTGCAGGAACAACAGGAGAGTGGCCACAGGAACAACAGGACAGAGGTCACAGGAACAACAGGAGAGAGGTCACAGGAACAAGAGGACAGAGGCTACAGGAACAACAGGACAGAGGTCACAGGAACAACAGGACACTCCAAGAACCCACCCCATGGTCTGGTTTAGCCGAGCAAAGCAAAGGCTGACAGGGACACTCCTCTCTGCTGTGTGGAAGGGATGGAAGAGGAGCAATACCACAGTGAATTTAGGACTGCTGCCTATGGAGCCACAGTCTGTATGACAGAGCCCTGAAGAGGTTCAAAAACAGTGGAAGAGTTCTAACCGTGAAAATAAAAAGCGTATCACACATCATCCTTTTCAAAGAAATACTGTGTGCATCAAGCAGTATTTATTGAAATATTTGCACAGGTTTTGAGAGGAATTTTGTTATACGGTTCTTGAGATGGAAGCCGAGTGGAGTTTTTGAACAGGAAAGAAAATTCGGTGCTAGGTATTAAAGTAAAAATGTGAAGAACTAACTTTGCAAAGAGGTACTTTCACTGTAAGTCACAGCTCACTTGAAAACAGGGTTATTATGAGTGTATGGCCACACTTCATGGGTTTTCCAAACCAACCAAAACATTTCTTTCTCATCTGAAGAGAAAAGATGCTGTCAGCTTCTCTGAACATTCAGTAGCAACCAACATTACTGGACAGCTAGTCAAGCACTGTTCTGGGCTCTTATACTTAAGATTCCAAATCAGATGAGTATAATTTAATAATACCCAAATATTAGAGTTTTCTGTTTGCATTTTAAATAGATCATCTCAGTTCTTACTCAGTTTCAGACAAGTGGTGGCAGTGATAGTAGAATTTATGGAAAAGCAAAACAAATATTAATCACAAATTCAATGAGAGGAAGACATATTAAACACAAGCTGAAAAACTAAAAACTTTGTACAATAACCTGAAACACAAATAAAAGGCAGAGAACTTTCATCAAAAAACCCCCAGTATTTCACTATGCTTAGGAAGAGCACAGAGTTGAGGATGGAGCCCTGTGGAACCCCACCAGTGACAGGTCACCAGCCTGGTGTCACCCTAGTGACTGTAAACCTTTGCCCAACCCATGAGTCAGTTTCTCACCCATCCCATGATGTGTTTATCCAGCTGTGGGCTGCACCTCTTGTCCAGAAGGATCCTGTGAGAGACAGTATTGAAAGCTTTACCGAAACCCAGAAAGATTACACCAACTGCCTTCCCTTGATCAACTGGATGAGTTACCTTGTTAGAAAAGGAAATGAAATATGTCAAGCAGGATTTCCCCCTCATGAACCTGTGCTCACTGTGACGAATGACTGCGCTGCCTTTCAGTTTTTCCATAACTCCCAGAATGATCATCTCTGTAGTTTTATCACGCATCAAAGTGACATCATCAGGCCTGTAGCCAGGACCATCCCTCTTGCCCTTTTTGAAAATTTGGACATTAGCCAGCTTCTAGGAAACCGGTACCTCTCCAGATTCCTGAGACCTTTCAAAAACCATTGAGGCCTCAGCCAGCTCCTTGAGTACTCTTGGATGAATCCAGTCAGACCCCACAGATTTACAGGGATCTAAGTGTTCTTATCAAAACCAAAAGTGAATTAAATGCTGGGCAGAAACAGGTGATAAAACAAGATCTTATTCCATTCTGCTCCACTAGGAAACAGCAGAAAGAGCTTCACAAAAAATCAAAACAAAGCTTTTGATTTTACCATAAGTGTTTCAGCTTTGCTTCCTTCTTCCTCCAGTGTAAACTGCCCTTAAACTGAAATCACGCACAGATTATATTTGTAAATGGATTGTTAGTCATCTACAGAATTCTGTCCAAGGTCAAGAATGGCAGAAGCCTGACAACTCATCCCTAAGTGTATATTTTACAAGTGGTCTTCATTTTAAGCAGTGAAGACATTTGCTTATACAAAATGACTCACTCAAAACTCTTTTGCAAGCATTTTCTCCCAGACAGCTTTACTGGTTTTCTTTGCATTTACACAATGTTAAGAAACATGAGAATTTTTCTAAATTTGTTAAGCACATTTGAAGGAGTATATGTTCCATTAAGATAGCATCCTGAGCCAACACTAACATCACTCAGCTTCCACAGTAATTTCTGACTCACTAGGAAATATACACACTACAAGTAGGTAAATGCTGTACTCTAACAGCTACTGGTGTGCAAGACCACAGCTTGGACACACAACAAATGTCCTAACAGAAATCTGAGGGAAGCAGCAAGGAAGTTTTCCAAGCTTTCTTATAATAATCAACCAAAATCATTCCTAGTACCAATGCATTGACTCACGTGAATTGCAGATCCAAAGGTAAAAAGGCTTTTTTTTACTGATATGTCAGAATCAATGGCTAAACTTGTTCTTTAAAAATCAAAAACTGTTTGCCCTCCAACTGGTAACAGAGAGGATGTTGTATCTTCTTTTAACTCAGGTGGCTGTGCTTTAGATCAGTGGTGTGGCAAAACTGGCAACGAACTAGCATCACACATTGCAGGAAAAATCCTTCAACATTTACAAAAGAAATTTTAAAATTAAGCAAATTCATTCAGCCTCTTCTAAAGCAATTATGCAACACACTATAAATTTGAGCAGTGCCATCTGGTAGGAAGATATACACTGCACATGTATCCATTATTCGCACATTTTCACACTGTACCAGGCCTCTGGGGGAATATATTTTACCATGATATTTGAATTGGAAAAACATCATTTAAGGACTCGAATTTGAAAAGAAATGCTTTGCATTTCAATGCAGTTACAGAATTAAAAGTTTAACTCACAATACAAAATAGAAATGGTACGTACATTATCTTATGAAATGGGTCAGGAAAAAAAGATATTGACATTGCTACTTCCAACAGCTAATTTAAGTGGTTACATTTCCTACACAGACACTGCGCCAAGTCTGACTTAGGTCCACTCGATGGCCTTCAGCCCTTCAATAGCTGTTGAGGGAACATGAATTCTTAATTTAAGCACAAGAAAAATAACTAAAAGAACTGTAAATATTAGTTAGACCTTAAATTCATAGCACTGAAGCTTATTTTATTTCAAGATCTCTTTCGTAGTGCAGATATGTGAATTGCCAAGTGCGAAGCCAGCCTAGGGGATGAAGACTAGAAGAGATTATAAGCATGCGTGGCAAGACAGAAGGAAAAGAAAGACTTCCAAGAAGCATGAAAAGATCCTTTCTTCATGCAGGATTTATCAGAAAAATGGCTGGTATTACCAAGATCAAAACACTGGGGAATTCTGTTTCTCTGGATACAGCCAGGTTCCAGAGAATAACACGGGAAAGGGAGACTTATTCACCACATTCCCAAATGGATCTGTATCTAAACACACAGGATCCAGCCACTTCCAGACTGCAGTATTTACTGAGCTGATTAAGCCACGTTCTATGGATGCAGTTAAGCATCACTGGTGAAGTTTGTAGACAGGAATTAGAACTTTATGTGCACCAGCTGAGGTGATCTAATACAATAAACTACCTTTAGCAGCAGACCTAATAGAAAGATAAATCATTTTCCTTGGATCACTCAAATTATCCCCTCATTCTTTTACCTTCATAACTCAGAAGCAGAAGTGGATTAATGCTTGACTCATGTCTTATTCACAAGTAGAGAGCAAAGGGCAGAAACAAACAAAATTTTATTTTAAAAATACAGTTTCTATTTACAGGCAAGATCTAAACTAATTTCCGACGCAAACTTTCATAAGCTCCTTTGCTATAAAGATATGAGTCTTTCTTTGTCAGCAACTCTTTTTCCTCAGTCATTGCACAAGTACAGTAGCCCAACACTCTCTTCAAAGGATCATGCTGAAATTTTGCACTGAAAAAAAGCTCAAACATAAGGAGTTGGATTCAGATAAAAATTACTTGGCTTACTTTCCTGTCTATTTTTACACGGAAGTTGAGAGAAAAAGCAAAGTATTTCAAGGAACTCAACAAAAAATTGTATCTAACATGTGTAGAGCTTTTTCCTGTCCAGATAGTTGTCCCCAAAAGAATGAAATTAAAATTAGCCTTAAATGTTTCTTGAGATAATGGACAGGCTTTTCATCCCTGACCATTTTGTCATCATCTAATATCCAGCTTATACTGCAGAAGCCTACAAAGAATTTAAGGAACAAATCATCAGAATCACCCTGGGTTCCATATCTGTTGTAGCAGACTCAAGGTTAGCAGTCTTCAGAGCTTTTTTCCTACCTACAGGGACAAACTGGGCAGGACCAAGTGGCAATTTTGATGGATGTTTAACCAACACTGATATATTTATAAAACTTGCTGGTATATTTAATCTATGAGCAACCATTACTTAAATTAAAATTACAGTGCATAGCTTGTATTTATGAAAATAGGCCTCAGGCATTCTTGCTGTAGAGTCACGAAAATTGAGAAGACTGAGAATGTGTCAGAGAACCTCCAGTGACTCTAGCCTATTTCTCTACAGAAGGCTGCTTCACACTTTTTATAGAGTAAAGAAAGCACTATGAGAGAGCTCAGTCTCATCTGCTCAAGAAAGTGTAAAATACATTCTAGAAGTGTGAGAAGAACCAGTGAGAGAACTGCTGGGATTTTCTCACTGAGTGCCTTTATTTGAATGTCAGCAACTTTAATCTAGATCAGTCATTATATAACAGGACCCCACAAATTCAGTGATATATTGGAAAAAGACCTTTTCAACCTGGTTTGTGTTGGTCCTCTATTAGTTCTTAAAGGCTGCAAAGCCCACTCAGGAATAACTTGCACAAATACATGAATTTTATCAATAAATACTCCTTTAAAATATCACTTAAGGTCACAGCTAGGACATGAAATGTTACTTACAATGCACATTTTGTTTGTCTAAGCATATTTGGCAGGTAATCTCACAGTACAGTGAGTTTCCTCCATCAGCTCAGGTTTAATTGCTTCCCAACACACACTCCTTCCCTATTAATGCTTTTTGACAAATTCACTGCACATTAACATTCATTACTTGCTCTCTCATGCAAAATGGGCCACCATTTCTCTATCCCAGTAAGTTTTCAAAATGAACTAGTTTCTAGCTCAGACAGGTGTTGGCACTGCAGCATTTGGGATGCTGCCCAGTACAGTGAGAGGCTTGCCTAGCACAGCCCCAGTCAGAGCAGTGAGCAAAGCAGGATCTCTTCTTTACTGGGGCATCACTTGAGAAAATACTACCTGCTGCTGTTAAATAACAGAGGAAAAACGGGGATTTTTTTATAGACAACACGTTTTTGAGCCATGCACATGGGACAGAAGAGGCTTTGAGGACTATTACTGCAACACCCATCAGTGATAGGTTTCAGCCAGTAACCTTCCCCTAGGTGCTCCACTGTGCTGTTTCTGCAGTCAGATAGCTTTTCCTTTCTCTTGCTGTGTCTTCAGATCAGGTGAAATTCCTAGAATTAGACATGCTTTCTTTGCCCTACCAGGATTCAGTTCCTGCTTGATCCTAGACAAGGCTTTCAATCTACCAACTCAAGACTTTCTCTCCAGGAAGGCTCCAACTTCCCAGTCAAGAGGATTACACAAAGCAGGTTGGCACTGAGAGTGTTCTCCAAGTCCACCCATCTCTCCCCAGCCTGGAGCTGATGCCCATTTCTGACATACAAATAGAAGTAGTAACCAACTCACTTTCCTCCACTCCAGTTGAATATCACAGGCTTCTGGTTATTGGTCAAAAGTCTCTGATATTTAACACAGGAACACTGTGAGCATCTTTTAGGAAATTGCAGGAAAGCTTTGTGAGAGAAGGATAACTGAAGGGAGATGATTTCTCCTGCAAGACATGGTTTGGAGTCTTTAAAACTTGAAGATCTCATGAGAAATTGCATAGTCAGTCCTTTAAAGCTGTGGACCCTCTTCATCGCTAATGTAAATTACACAAAAAGCAAAATTACAGTAATGGAATATGTATTTGTGGGGTAGAAAGTTTAGGAACTAGCATCCTAGACAAGGAAGATAAGTTTGCACTAGTTCCAAATTTTCAGCAAAAGCAAGAGTCACTGAGATGTTCTTAAGAATTCCTTTCTTAGTTTAAACTGTAAAATAAAATCTCAACCTAAGTTGATCCTTCATCATGAGAGTTACTGTATCATTAATGCTAACTCTTGGACAGTCTTCATTTCACCACATTACTGCAGAAGGCAACCCCTGAGATACCTACAGAGCCTATAGGTAATTTTTTATGTTCCCTCAACTGCAAATTAAGCTTATTTATACATATGAAAACATGCTCTAAGGTAACAGATGGGAGCTTCTGTGAGAAATATGCACATAAATTTTAGGTTTCATGTGAGCTGTAGATGAAAACAAGCATACTGCCTCAGATTGAAATCTCCCAGCTGTATTGATTTTTCAGAATGGAACATGACTATAAGTTATTCACAGATGCTCTCCTCCCGCAGCAGCAAGCTGCTCTCCCTCCTCTCACGGGAAAAGGTGCACTGAGGAGAAGAAGTACAGATGAGCTGGGGGAAAAAAACTGCTCTAAGCATGAACTGCAATGGATCTGACTGAAAAAAAGCATTTGCTCAGAAGTCCAGGAATTATTTTTTAAAAAGCCAAACAATCTCATCCCTCTTCTCCTTCCTCTTCTCATTCCCTTCATCATATATGTACATGTAACTCCACTATGTGACCTGCCTTGGACAACAATCCTGTCATAGACAGCAACACTGCTCATCTCTGGTCTCTACCCCACCCAAAAAAAGTCTCATTCTCCATCATTGGCAGACATTCCTTCATTTCTCCATTGCCCAGTCCCCCAGAAATTTGAAATGGGGCTTTCTGCTCCTGCTCCCAGTGCCAGTGTCCAGGGAGGTTCACTGCAGCTCACACAGAGCATTCCCTGAGCTGGCTCCTACCTCAGCAGAGGAGAACTGAGGGGTTGCCCCCAGGCAGGCTGTCACACACACCAGAACAGCTTGCAGAATAAACCCAATCCAAAACCCCCACAGCTCTTTGTCTTGTCTCCCACCTTCACAAGGGGAAATGTCATGCCCCCTGTAAGGCTGTCAGGAAGCTTTTAAGCAGAGATTGTGCAACCAAGCATGTGCAGAATGAATATATTACTGGAGAACCAGGTATGTCCCAGGTTTGGTAGGATTATGGATAGGAAATCCAGCTTGGATTCATGGTACTTGTGATTTACCCTGACATGGACACATTTGACCTCTTGGGTTTTTTTTTTTATTGTTTGGATCCATGACCTCATCTGGCAAAGCATCCCAATGACTGAGAATTTAGGGATGCTTACTCAGTGAGTTAACCCCTTCTGAACAAAACCCCTGCACTCAGGCATCATTCAGGAACAATCTTACTCTGTCAGTGGGATGTCCACACATAGCCTGGACCAAGCAGCAAGTTGTAATATTCTGCAGGAACAGCCTTCATGATCTTAGGACAAAAGAACATTCATCAGCAACAAATTCTGAGCAGAAGCATTTGATACAGTCACGACACTCTGCCAAGGAAGATTTACTTTTTTAGTGAGGCACAAGATTGCAACTGCTGAAATTCTGTCTCCTGGGCATTTGAAGTCTATAGCACCTCCACAAACTCAAAGTTTACTCAACTAGAAAAACTAAAAATAAACCCAAATATAAATGATGTGGCAGACTGACATTCATAGATCCTGAAATCCAATGCACATCAATGCTGACCTAGAACAACCAAAGCTGTATTGCCATTTCACAACTCAGCTTGCCCTATATAAGAGATGTGCTTTGCTGGTGCTAAATTCTGAAGAAAACCAGAGGTCATAATTGTCATCATAATTACAAGTCCTTTTTTTCTTATTGCATTCCTCTGAACAGACCAAAATAAAAAACCTTTGCAATTCCTCCCAAGGTTATTCTGCACACTCCCACACAAGAGAATTCCTGGGGGTATGGATCTGATGAAGTTATGAATCACAGAGTTTTAGAAATAACCAGGAGACCCTCAAGATTTGGTATAAACAGATCAACAAAAGTTTCCCTTGTAACTGTACCGTGACAGAGACTGAGTCACCAACACACACCCCAGGGCTGCCACCACTGGGACTCCAACATGAAAAACTGGTGCCTGTGCCCAGTACCAGTACAGGTCCCACACCTGGAGACTTCCTTTCCAGTCTTATTTAAGCTCAAGGATGAGACCCACATACTGGATCAGCTGCACAGAACCAACATCCCCTGGCACTGAAGCATCCTGAGCAGCCACAGCTGTAGTAGGAACAACTTCCTAGAGACAGACTGATTCAGATGTTCCTGCTGGAGAGTACTTTAGTTTTTCCATGAGGCAAGCAGTTCTGACAGTCCCTGAAGTCTGCAGCTGGAAGCCTCACGCAGGCAGCAAATGATGCTGCAGCAGAGAAATGATGGCTCCTAAGTCATCATCTTTAGAAGCAGGAGCCACAGGCACAGCACTCCTCTGACACGTTCACACACCTCATGCAGTCTGCAAAAGAATTAACTCTAAATTGGGTCCTCAGTGTAGCAAACCAGGGGATTTGTTTTGTTCACCTTCAGCACAGAAATGGATGCAAAACATCCCCTTGCAAGGGGAACTCTTTTGCACCAAAGATTCGTCTCCTGCAAAATATTGAAGCCAAGTCCCAGATTTCAGTTTTTGTAAGAAGTTTTATGATTAGCATCACACATACCAACAGTCATCTTTAAACACTTCAAGCAGATGTAAAATGACATTACACATCTTCCTGAATATTCAGGAGATCAGATAATCAGAATTTCTCATCTCAGAGGGATCATTGGGAAGTGCAGGTCTCATTTCTAAATTGTAACTTCCAACCACTACAGATCATTCTAGCAAATATACCCAACTATTATGTTTATCCCACAGCTTAAGTCATCTCCCAAATGACTACTGGAGCCTCCAGTTTCACTTGTTATCTCTTCAGTGGTGCAGTTATGCATGAACATTAATTATAGCATAAAGGAAACCAAAGTTATTAAAAATATCAAATAAATGGGATTTATTCCTTCAAAAATAGTTTCTATGAGGTAAGTTTTGACATTAAGTGTAAAGTAACATCCATTTTCAATTTCAAAACCCCTCTTTTAAAATATACCTATAATTGATCCACAATGTTTAGTTATTCTTGATGTTTTTCTTCCTCACCCTCAATTTCTACTTCCATTTTTTAAGTATAGAGGACCTTCGTTAAACATGAGAAAGGAAAGATGCTTTTTAAACCAAAAATACTTCTGAACTAAAACATGAGTTATCTTTTGCAGAAATCCACTCTCTCCACTTGAAGGAAAACATTAGCACATCTTGATACACTGTCCAAAACCTTGAACATCTGAAAAGGATCTCACATATTTTATAAAAATCAGCCTTGACTGCATACAACCTCTTCACTTTACATCAGCATTTAACCAAATTTGGAAACAGATAACAGTGGAGAAAGCGGGCTGGATAGCACACAATACAGCTAGAAAAATTTATAGTGCAGACTAGTGGAAAGAAAACTAAAACTACTTTTACCTAGGTTCTTAATTCACATTAAAAATTAAACCCTACACCTGCCACAGAACAGTCTCACTAAACCTGGCAGATATTCAGGGCAGCTGCATGTGGCAAGAAGAAGATTCATTTACATATCTTAACACACACAAAAAAATAAACAGCCCAGAGAAATTGTCCCATATCCCACAGACACATTGGTCCAAAATGGGTTTCTGAAATTAAAAAAAAGAAAATTTGAAATCCTAAAGAAATAGGAACCAGGAAAGGCTGCAAGCAAAAGTTTTACTTTCCTGATGCTTGCGTGCCTCCCCTCTAGTCCTTGTTATGTAAAACGCTTGAACACAACACGCTTAAAGCAATCTCGCCCAGTAATCTCCAGCAGAGAGCTAAAGGATGCAGGAGCTTTTTCACAAAATCTGTCTTCAAGCCATCAGCTAAATATTCCACAATCCACGGGTAACTGCCTGGAATGAAACAGCATGTTCTGTTCTGGATTTGGGACCTTGCAGCTTCAACCAATTATTTACATAGTCATGAAGATCAGCTGGAATTTTGGAGATGTTGCTGCAGGAAACCTCTACCAGCAAGAGCTGTCACTTGAGCTCCTGGGAGGAGGGAGGGTAAAATGGGAGTCAACTGGAAGAGACCCCTTGCCCAAATTATCTCTTCAAGTGCATTATGGTGTAACTGGGAGGTAGGGCACTGCCAGAACTGCAGCAAAACTTAGCACTGGAGGCTGAGATGAAGGTGGACTTTAACAGCAAGGGAATAATATTGGAATTTTCCCCACTTTGATGCGCCTTGGCAGAGGAATCCAGTGCAGTACAGAGCCCTGAGGCTCTCCATTTTGCAGGGAAAATGAAAACATTTCTAATGCTGCAACAAGAAATGCAGAAGTATTTTAAGGAAAGTCACTATAACACAAAAAGAAGAAAATAATAATCCAACATTTTCAGGCCCTGTTTTATACATCCTGTCTAAAAAGCAAACCCCCATACACAAAATAAGAGAAGGATGGACTTTCATATTAAGTTTTACAAGTTCAATTAGGAATATAATAATCCTCATCTTTTTTTGTTACATATTTTAAATAATTAAGCAACAAAAGTTCCAGATATTCATCCTCAGTATAAAGCAGCAGCTCGTGCCCCCAAGGCAAGCTCCGTGTAGACCAGCCCTGCCTGTATTCTCTGATAAAAGAAGGCAATCACTCTGAAGGAACTGTCACCATTAATGTCACTGTAACGAGTGCTTTTGACATCTCACCAACTTGAACTGCCAGAAATAAAAGTTTGAGAAAGCAAATTTCACTCTGCTTGCAGAAGAACACTTTATTATGAAACCTTTGAAACCAAATTTCCACTGGCCAGGTGCTGCAATGTCCCTGGTCACATCTTTTCAAGGAAGCATCAAGTGCCTGTTTCTGTGTCATTGGTTACATTCCCTACAGTGAGCTGTGGAGGCGCAAGTGACAATTGTCCACTTATCCAAAGCAAATGAATCATCATGTCACCATGCTCCAGGGCAATCAGAGCCAAACGGAATTTCATATCTCCTGCTAAAACTTATTTCTAATAAATAGTTCCATTCTAGAATTCTTCCCAAAATTTAGCCGCATCTCAGCTGCCTTCCCTTGCCATGTACCTTGTTACAAACTGTGAACACTGAAATACCTGAAGTTCTGCCTCATCTCACAGACTGTAACACGTCTCATTTTCAAGCACCTTGCCTGTCAGCATGCAAGCTGTAAATCCAAAAACCTTGGGACAGGCATTACATATCACCTGTGCTCGGAAGGTACCGAGGCTGGGTAGTAGATTCTCACCCTCTGTTTATACTTTGACTGACAGTCATGCCTAGAGGGAATCCTTTCCACTAAACCTAATTGTTTTACTGAAATGCTGCCAGACACCTCCATTACACCCCTGATGTGCCAGGAGGAATTATAGCTTTTATTTGCACTTTCCTGAAAATAGCTCAGGAGTGCATGCCAAGATGGGGATCCTGACATTATTCACAATTTGGAAGAGGCAAGCTATGACTTATCTTGAAACAAAGCACTGTTCTGCTTTCTTTTAAGAAAGAAATTATTCTAAATTCCATGAGAGGGACAGTTAACTGTAGCTACCACTTCAAGGGTATCCCAGACAAGAACAATCTTTTGTAAAGACCTAAATTTCCTGCCACAAGCAGACAAACAGGAGTGATATCACTTAGATCCCTCTTTAAAAACTTCTTTGGTAAGTAGTTGTTGATTGTTCTTTTATGTAGACATTGTCTATTTTCACCTTTTAGCATGACCAGAAGAAAATATCCTTAAAATGGGAAGTGCTGCTTAGGTTGCAGTGCATTTCCATACACCATGCAGCTACATTAAATAATGGATTTCATAGCAAGAACTATATAAAATACATTTCTCTTAGCAATTATAACACCATTCATGTGATAATCAGAAAATGAATTTATGCATATAATAAACATCAGTGCTTTTGCCCCCTCTACAACAATACCTCACAAATCCCATTTTTTCCCCCATAACCAAATATTTTCCCATAGTCTCACCAATGCTGCCACTTTAACTTTGATGTTACAGGGCAAATTAATTTTATCATGAATAACAAATAGCAAGTTTAAGGGGAAAAATAATACATCCAATAAAAAGAGGCAACAAGATACATATTTCTGAATTCAATAGCACACTACTTGCAGGACCTACTTTGCACACTGGCACACAGCAAAAATTTTCAGTTTTGTCTTTCTTCTACAGACACACTCTGTTATTATTCCCAGATGGAACACAAATTTTCTCTCCTTGAAAGTCATGGCCAGCACACAAACAGCTCTGTTTGCTTTTCAATTTCACACACGTCCACTGCTGCATCAGCCAACTTCAGCTTGTTAAGCCTCCTTCCAAGGCTGTTTGCTTTGTTTCAGATTTCAAAGCACAGTGATCTTCCCTCACACTGGGTTTTGCCCAGCGGTTGTCCTGTGCTCTGCTCACCCTTCTCAAACTAAAGAACAGAATGAGATCCAGTGATGTGATTCTTGTTGCACTGGACTATGTACCAGCATGCAAAATTTTCTGATTAATGTTACCTTGTGTGACACAAGCTGTCTTAACTTCCCCTAAACAATTCAGTAAACTGGTATTATGCAAGGATAATAACTGGAGATCTGAAATGAGATTTATTTCTAGTCTTTCATAGGCCAGTAGCACAGAGATGAATACTCTCACAAATATAAAAGGAATAAGTTCTTTAGAAAGAAAAGCATCATTCAAGATTCCAGGCACTTTCTGCTTTACTGAATGACATGCACAGTTACAATGAACTTGCAGTGGATTAATGCAACATCCAGAGTTCTTTCACAGGGGAGCATGCAAGCACTTCCTAAACAGCTTGCCCCCATACTGGTATCACTTCAATACGTTTCAGCATATACCTCAGCTCAACTGATCTACCCTAGTAAAGTGTATCCCTGCAGAGAAAATAAGATTTTTACATTTCTTCTCAATGGACAAGCAAGTGTGTACATGATGAATTAAGCTAAGGAGAAATAAACACTATCTGGTTTATTGTTTTGTTTTCCCCAGTAATCAAAGGTACATTATCCACAATCAAAGGACAATAAAAGTTAGAGAAGGATTTCATTACTCACACATTATTTCATAGGTACTTGTTGCCATACAGAGAATTCAGACCTGAAAAATCAAGTTACTTGAACAGCCAGTGGATTACAAGTCTACTGGGAATAGTTGGTAACAAAATTAATATTCAAGCCCAGTATCCTATTAGGGCATTTGTTCTCATTTGGGATTTCCAACTTATTTACCTGATAAGACTTTTTGCAGTGGAAGGCAGTTCACAGTTCATCAAACTTCAGTCAAGGCAATTCCCAAAGGGAACGAGATCAGTGGGATTTTAATCAACATGGCAACATGTCAGAGGAAAACACAGATTTTCATATACGTGGTAGGGCAAATAACAGACTATTCACTGTACTAGAAGAAAATGGGAAAAGTTAGTAAGTGTCAGAATGGAAATATGTTGGGTCATTTATTCTTTTCCCCTCATCTCCTGAAAAGACTAAAATCGTATAATTTACAGAAACTATTTTTCTGACAGCCTGAGTAATAGCATCCTCTGCTCCATTTTGTCATAACTCTTTAGCTAGTCTCTCCTTCCAAATCTGTATGTCTTCTAATGTCTGCTGCTTCAACCCTAAAATATTACCAGTAGACACAAAAACTGTGAGCACAGAGTACACAGAATAAGGTAACACTGCAGCACAGTCCAACCATCCATGTCTGAAATAATGATGAAGTAAAAACTGCTGTAATTCCCAAACCACAGATGAAGTTTGGGAAAGCAGATTTACCATCCCCTGGACAAAGTCCCAGCCTGAACTTCAGACCTCCTGGTACCTGGAGGAGTAAAGGCACCTGCCACATATAACCCTTCTCTAGGAGTCACCTGCAAACTTTCAAATTCCTCCCTGTCACACAAATGCCTCGATATCACCAGCACCACTTTTGGAGTAAATTTATCACTTACAGGCTCATTGATCACCCCTTAAAGACAAGGGCAGAAAATAAATACTTCAATAGAAGATGACACCAAAGAAAGCCACTGATGTATCAATTGTTCATATGCGAGCAAGAGCTATTTACACACTTTTATCTGCCTTGTATTGTACTTAAGTCCTTTAAGGACTACAAATTCTCCTGCTTGTCCATTCAGACAGTTACTTACAAACTTACAGGCTTACATGAGAACAGCCAACTTTGAAAATCAGGGTCTTATTTTGAGAGCATGTTTAACTTGGACTAAAATTAGCAATTATGAATGCGTGGAGGTTTTTTCAAAAGCACCATTGAACGTAAAGAGACCAGGCTGTTCATTTGCTGATTTGCTAGATGTTTCTTAATGTTTTGCTCTCTTTGCAGCATGTTGATCTCCACTTTGGAAAAAACACGGGGCAAATACTGCAAGTTTTCTGTCCAAAATAGCAGACAAAGCACAGCTGCCATTCCAAGGCATTTTCAACGAAACTGAGGCAGGAGGCCAACTCCCACTTTTAAAGCTGAGGCAAACCACAGGCAACTCATCTGGCCCTGAGGGCTTCTGTGTGCCAGTCAGACTAGATCAGATGCAGCCAAAGAGCAAAGAAATGGAAGAGACAACCTAAACTTAGAATATTCTTCCAAAGCTCTCCCAGCAAATACGTCTAGAACAGACAGAGTGGCAGCACAGGGGAGGGATCAGGGGAATTGAGACACAACTGACTTGACAAACACAAAGCTGAAAGTAGATGGTGGTTCTCTCAAAATCAAAAATTGAAACCTCAGTCATTAAAAGCAACAAGAGGAGGACAAATTCAAATGAATTAGATTTGTGGTGGACATGGAAGCAGTTCCAGGAGTTTTGGCTGTGGTAGCAACACAACTTTGTTTCATGCCTGCATCTGGTCTCACCAGTAAACCAGTGACAACAGAAACAAGGAGTGATAATGCCTTTGCTAACCCAGAGGTTAAAGCATGTGCTTCAAAAAGAAACTACTGCCTGGCAAGGGACTCACAAAGCTACACTAACTTTTTCCAGCACCTCCTAGTTTAATACCTCCTTGTTTAATGACAAAAGTACAAGAAACAGATGTATCCTGTTTACATCAGTCCTACTGAAAAAAAAAAAAAAAAAAACGTAAAAAAGGGTCATCACAGAAACATTCAAAACACTAAAATGAAGTATGCTTTTTCAATTTCTTTTCTTCTGCTCTCCCAAAAGCACATCTAGGAGGGCCTTAAACTTTCTGAAGCACTTTTTTTTTTTTTTTTTTTTTTTTTTTTCCCCCCCTTTGGCCCTTTTTTTTTTTTTGGTAAAATTTT
>VXBB01011626.1:201937-221406 GCA_013399915.1 Illadopsis cleaveri | reverse complement strand
TTTTTTTTTTTTTTCTTTTCTTTTTTTTTTTTTTTTTTTTTTTTTTCTCCACCGCATTGGCCGTTTTTTTCTATGTGGTAACATATTTTCATTAACAAGCATTTTTTAACAAAGTAATTGGCCTCTGAAGATCCCAGAAAATGAAACAGCTGTAAGAGCTAAAGAGATTAGAATTCCAGCATTAATGAAGTCTGGAAAAAGTGTGAATTGCTCCAGGGAAGAAAGGCTTGGTCATTTTGAAACAGAATTTTATCCAATTTTCTGTTCAACCTTTTTTGGAGGAAAAAAATACAAACAGTTCTAACCATGTGTTGTAGACCATATGTAGCATTCATTAACGCATCATTTTAACCTTCCTCTCCAGCCACAGCAAATCATCAGAAAAAAGATTTTGCCCATTTCATTAAAGTGTTTTAGGAAGAATGTTCCACTCTTGCAAGGACATAGTTTTAATTCTTTACACACAGCCACAGAAAATGGCAAGAAAATAATGCAGCATAACTAAAGTTTTACAGTCTTCCTTTCACAATGTTCTGCTGTATATCATCACCTGAGAGCTTCTCTCAGGTACTGAGAGTCCATCCCTCCACAGCTTGAATCTGCACAATAATTATAGATTCTGAAAAGCATTGTCTTCTGTAGTCTTTTTAAAGAGCTCTTCAATAATAAAATCAAATTCTCAGTGATAGTGACACTCATTTCCAGTTGCTCAACAAGGCCAGATAAAGTGTGATGTCTCTGAAGAATTCCTCAAAGCTGAAGACTCTACGAACTCTGTGAACAGGCACCTGAGATCATCCTTTCCTCAGGACAGTACTGAAAAGAAAATATCACCATACTTATATAGCAATTTCCACTCTCTTGACTAGATCACTTTCAATAATCACATTATCATCACCTCGTTATATTCACTACATATGTATTAGCCCATGGCACACTCCCCTGCATCTCATGGCAATCACTAGGAACCCTTTCTCCAGAGCAAAAGAAAGAATTTTAAAAATATTTTACTCCATGAAACAAAGTTTTAAATGAGAGCCTGAATATTGACAAGACATTTTTCAGTACCAAAAAGTTGGCTGATCTAGAACACCTGATTATTTGCACACAGAAATACCACCACGCAATGGCAACGAATGTCCAGCACAGCTATTAAAAACCTGGAATGTTTTGGGTGTCCAGCTGCAACTGCAATCCAGACTGCCCACAAATTTAGGTCCTGTAATGCACTGCACAGCATGTCTGACATGCAGACATCATCACTTCCAGCTTAGGCTGAGACTAGACCACAGAACACACAAGGGTTCTGTTATGGATACTGCAGCCTTCCAATCACGTAGCTCCAGGGCTGGAAACTGGTTCCCTTTTTCCCTAACAGAGCAGGATGACAAGCAGCAAACAGCATCGTTTTTCCAAGTGGAGGGTACATCTTCATCACATCTCTCTTGAGAATTCTGTTGCTGCCTGAGGCACAAAAGAACAAAATACAAAAAGGCAGAAATACCCAAAGAAAAGTCAAGTTCTCCTGCTTCACATAAAAATGTAAAGCATACTTTTAATTTCTGTGAAAATGTTATGTTCTTTTCTAGGAAATCAGGTTTTTAAAATTTTTAGAGCGTAGTTTGCCATATTCCAACAGGAATCCCAAGGCCAGTCTCTTTCCAAGGCTGATGAGCATAGTCCTTGACTGACTGATAAGGATCAGATCCTACATCAGGATCCTACTCCTCCCACTTCACCTTTACCAAATCTAACATTTATACAAGCCTGACTGGATTTGGAGGCAATGTTATTATAGTGTTGCATGTTTTTCTCAATCTCAAGCTTTCTGTAAAAAAGAATGTAGAATTAGAAAGAACATGCTGAAGGAACAGGCTCATCCTTCTTCACTGACCAGTTTCCATCATAACACCAGCCAGCTTCTTGCTATTCCTGAGCTGCTTCATTTTCCATCTAAATACCATTCACCACTTTCCATTTCCCACCTAAGTCTCAGTGTCTGACTCATTTTATGTTGTTTAATCAGTTTTTCTTCTTCCTGCATCCAGCCACCATATCCTCCTCCCAGGCTCATTTTTACTGGATTAAACGAAACCAACTCGCCTCATCTCCTGGAGGTGAGACTTTCATTCCCTGGTCACTGAAGAAGTAACTAATTTCTAAGCTCATTACATGATCAGGGCTTTTTAGAAGGTAGGAGACTAATTGCAGACAGTATTCCAGAAATTTCTCTATTTCCTGCATGGTGAAATCATCTCTGTTTCTAATAGCTGCACTGATAGAAATTAAATACGGAACATCCTTCCAGCTTCTGGCCCAAAAACTTTTGCTGCATTCAGCCAGTCCTTAACAAGATGTTATAGTTATATCCTGTTTTATCCAATTATTTTTTCCTAAAATATGTATTTCTACATCCTCAAAGATAGATGATATATATATAGACATAGATCTATAGATATATTTATAAATACTTCAAACTACAAAATTAATCTAGAATATACTAAACAATAAATTGTGGTTCTGTAAACAGGTAAAGCATGTTTGGGTTGTATTTTTAAGCAAAATTCAATGTAATCCAGTGAATTCACCATACCTCTTTTATCTGTAGTCTTAACCTCAGAAAATTTCCCACCCTGGTCAACAGACATAACTAATCAAAAACTAGAATAAAAAGCCACAGTGAGCAGCACAGATTTTAATCCTATCCACCCAGTCATGGAGAGAACTGCTAAAATCTGGGTTAATCCTTCCAATCCTTAGTCAGAAATGAAAGTCTGTGCAATTGAAATAGTATGCCAGAATTAGATTTGCTTGTGCTAAGGATTTGATTAAGCCAAAAATTAAGATCTGAAATACCTTCAGTTAAAACCAAAGTAGTGCATTTCCACTGACAGATATTATAATCCAGAAGAGTCGTTGTACTGAGACCAAACTCATAACTCTTCTCTCCACAGGAAATTAATTTGGGACAAATCCCAGACACACTGATTTTCAGATAGTTTTGTCAAAAAAAAAGGGGGAAGAAAAAGAAAAAAAAAAAATCAGCCTTTCTCCAAAATGATGATGACAGCCACTGGATTGGACTGTCATGAATAAGGAACAGTCACTAGTGAGGAAGTTCACAGAAATAAAGACAATTACTTATATTGACCTTAATAGGAAGCAGGTTCTTACCAACACTGGCAATTTCAACTACTTTTAAGTTTGTTACTGCACTCAAAAACATTACATATCCATTAGATATAAAATATGCATCCCATATCTATCTACCTGTATTGGGCAGGGGATTGACTTTATTTTCAGCAAACTGAGAGATTACACATGTCACCAGAGGAAATTTTAAAAATGAAGACGGGAAGTTACCAGTCTCCCAGGTGCCATTTCACTTGAAGCCTCTTCATCATTTGATTAAAGCCTGCACAAATCTAAAATATTACAAATAGTCTGCATTTGCTGCTGCTGCAAGTCTTCAGACTTGTCTATAGACAATTTACATCAAGGCTGAATTTCATGGTTGTTTTCTTGTTGGAGTTACATATGAGATCACTCCAAGCCCCAGAACACCCGTGATCCCCTTGAGCCTACAAATGCCACGTCTGTGCACTTGTGTAACACATCACACTGTGCAGGCACCACAGCAGGCAAAAGCAAAGTGGCAGCAAAACTCTCAGTTACAAATATTTAAGATCTACGGTAACAGAATAATAGAGGGAAATATTCAGTTGCTTTCTCCTTGTCAAGATAGCCAGAGGTTTCAAGCAGTTGCATAAGCATATTTCTGTAATCTTTGTTGCTCCAAAGCTGGAAGCTTTTACTCAGGCACGGCTCTTTGAAGTTACTTTGGGAACTGGCTCTCTGCAGATGGAAAAAACAAATGATTAAACCAGCTCAATAGGGAGCCAAGCTTACTGTACATACTTGATTTAAAAAGAAACTAAGGGAAGGAGATTTTTTTTTTTTAATACAAACTAGAATGCTTGTTAAGAAGGAAAATATTCCGCCATCTGAGCTGAATTAGAAAAGTTGTTTTAATACTAGAATTTTTAACTCAGTAAAATATGCAAATGAAACCTCAAAATGACCCAGTAAGGCAGAAACCTAACTATCAAAATGAAGTTAAAATAAGTGATCAGGTTTAACTCAAAGAAAACCAACTAGCTTGCCAACAGGGTAATTCACTACCAATCCAGTACATCATGAGAGAGAACATCCCAAGTGCAGCCTTTAACAAACCAAATCATTCCTTTAACTAGAGATTGCTCTTCTAAGCAGAAAATGCTGTAAGTCTGTTGTGTGCTTGGCCCTTCCATCTCAGATATTACAAGACTATGTCTGCATCTTTATGGCTGTTACATAAAGAACATATTAAGCCCCTCATTAGAAAGGAAAAACTCCCTTCATTATCTCTTTACATGGCAGCATTCAAATCAGGAAAAGCAATTAAATAAACATTAAAGGACTAATTATTTAAAGCATTTGCTTACTTTGCACTTGCTCTTTATCCTTTACTTCCCAATGAAATCAATCACACCAAAGTCAGGATCTCACAAGCAGCAATTTTGCTTTCCATGTGGACTTCTATATGATCTGCACACTATCTTTTACTAGTGGCAGTTTGCTCCTCAGCTTTTAGAAATGCCTTGGCTGACCTAGAGAGTTTTTTTCTGCATAACTTATTTAAAACTAAATGTTTTGCATGCCTATAACCTACTTTATACAGTTAAGAAATGCAGTAGAGTGTGGGAAATGAGCAAAGTTCGTTGTTATTTTAGCTTAGGTTCCCCACTGCTTTCAGGCAGTGCCCACCGAGGGCTCCACTGCAGCTTAACAAATCAATAGGACCCACACTGGAATAAGGATTGCTGAGGTGGACTGTTACATTTTATTATTGCCTGAAATCTCTCCCTATGTTAAGATCTCTGTCTCACACTGTAAAAAAGGTATATCAAAAACCAGTTTCTCTTAAGCCAGGAGTCATCCCATACCAGGAAGGAATCAGAAAGAATAACTTAATTTAAACAAGCACACTAAAGACTTTCAATGGCACACATACTGCACATGACAGCTGGGTCCACATAAACTTCCTGCACATTCATTTAAATTTTTATTCAGACATCATGTGATGTGTTTTTATGAGAAATTGGGAATCTGAAAATATCCATATATAGTGAGAAGATACTGAGACACGGTTCAGGACATCATAACATGATTTTTCTTTTATTATTTGCACCTGTCCTAAGTCATCTATTTAGTGTCATTTTTTCACTGATCATTGGAAATATTTCAGTTACTCTCATAGTATGAAGTAGCGATGGATAGTAAAGAACAACAGGAATGCAAGAAAAGGTGTGACATTATTTTGCAATTGTTAAGACTGGTAAAAATGACAGGACATCTATATCTGGAAATGTCTATGAAGATTATTTTTGTCTTTACCTAACCCAAAGTGTGGAGAGGATCATGTAACTTGTATTTTCCCCTCCACAAGTGAGGTCACCCTGCAATGAGCCAAGGCTGTCCTTGTCTGGCTCTTCCCTGAGCTCTGATCTCTGCAGGCACTGCTCATTTTCATCCTCATGATCCAACCAGACACTTAGACAACATCAGGATTTGTGTCATTCAGGATCCAGAACTTTGTTCAGTGCACAAAATAACAATTTAGGTACTAAGTGCCAGTGAACCTGTCTCAGAACAGTATTTTTAAAGTAACAGCACCACACATTCACATACAGGGGAGACTGCAAAATTAGCAATCACCTAACAGAGTGGGAAGAAATTTGCTTTCATTTTTTTTTCCCTGTCAGTCTGTCCTCTCCACAAGTATTTAAAGGGAGATGCAAAATTCAGAATTTAATTAAATTATAAGAGGAAATTATGAATATATTTTGAGACTCCAGTTCATTAAAAATGCAAGGTGGTAGACCCTCCCACAAAGCACCTGAACAGAGTGAAGACAGACAAATAGAAAAAAGTACTTATATTACTACAAATCAGAGAATTAGTGAAAACTCTTTCCATTTTTACAGAAATGAATGCTTACACAGAGCAGCATCAGTAACCAGCCAAGTGCAAAGGGGAGGATTTTATTTCAGGAAAGCCTATTATAGACTCCTTGTCTCAGAGGTTATACTAAAGGAAAAAAACAAGAGCAGTAGGGAAATTTTAAATTGCATTAGAATGGATACAAGTAGACTCTCCAATGCATCAATTTCCAGATGTTTAACTACAGGCCAGACTCCCCACATTGCAACAGGAAAAGCAAGCATCTCCCTGTACAAGTATGTAAAGCAGTCAATGAATGCAGAAGGAATGACTTAGGACTGAAAAGGATTGCCCAAAATCCCAAGGTCAGGAACCCTGAAGAGACAGAGATGGAAACTGTTCACAATTTTGAATAATTCTGGCTTTCTCATACTGTTTTCTTCACAAAAGGTCACTTCCATCAGTAATTTGTATTTCTGTTTTATCACCACCTCAGTTCCCCACCAACACTGCCCTAGCATACCTGGTTCAGACTCCCTTCCTCTATTTCCTGATTATTAAATAGGAATAGGTTTGGCTTAAATTCATAGTTTTTACTTTTTTCTTGGGACCCCTTGAGAATTTTTATTTGCTCCAAGTAATATGATTTTAGCAACTATCTTCTGTGCTCTGTGCATACTGAAAGATTCCCAGTTTTTGGAAAGAGTATTCCTAAAATTCAGGGATACAGAATTTTAAGCAGAGAGGTGTATTCCCTCCTACCCACCTTTGCTTCTGCTAGAAGTGAACAAAGGCAACAAATGGGGAAAAAAAGGCCACCCTAACTACCATGACAGTCAAGTCATAAAGTGGAGTAGCAAATGGATGGGGTGCAGCTGAAGGTTCCAGCAGAGGAGGGTTTTTGGAAGCAGCTGTTGGATGAAGGAGGTTGGCAGACAATGGACTGGGCAAGGTAAATCCAGTCTAAGAGGGGGTGAAGAATGCAAATATTTCTTTTTTTAACTTCTGTACCAGTTTGCTGTTACACAGTTAAGGGACAGAGCTTAAAGTTTCACATGCTAAGCTGCTGAGCCATCCACATCTTTCTCTGGAACCCAGATTCCACAAAAGGAAATGTCAGCCTTTTTGCAGATAACAGTAGTTAAATGCAGATAAAGGAGAGAGGAAACAATGGCAAACAGATCAAAACAAAATAAAGGACAGGGTTAGTTTGTTTCTTACAAAAATAACGTGACTGCTGAAAATAAACCAGACCATCCTAAATGGTACTTGACTAGAATACAGACACTTCTCATAATTCTGGCATCTGTTTTCTTATGATGAATTCACAAGCCTTATCTCATCCCAATTAGGTACTTCATATAGCTTTGATGCCTATGCCAACACAATTTACTCAGAACTCTTAATTAACCTCACACACAAAAAAATAACATGCAATTTGTCTGGTAATTATATGTTTCTGTAACTCCTCAAAGCAACTTGTTACTTAGAACAGATCACCTTAATTTTATTTCCTGTCATACCTAATTGTGTTGCAAATTTTGTAGAGCTGAAAGGTGGCTATAAAATCCCTGCCCTTTCTTCTTTCTTAGTGGTTCTACACACAGTGTGTTTCCACTAGACACAAAATCAATGCAGTGAAAACAAAGCAGTCCTATTGCTAATTTAGTCACGTGGAAAGGCAAACTGCTCAGCACAAATAGACAAAACTTTCCATCAATAAATTTACAGAAATCTTGAACCAAAAGTTAGGACACTAAGAACAAACCACCACTGTCAAGAAAAGGGGGGGAAAAAAAAAGGAGAAGATAAGCAGCTTTCCACCCAGCAATCCTTTGAATGAAACATGTTTATGGAAATATCTTGCTGCAACATGCACAAAAAGCAGGTTATAAATAGTCACAAACACTGAGCAGAGGCCATGGAGCAAGACCAGCACTGGTGCTCTCAGTCATGCTGCAGCAGGGAATTTGTGACAAGGAAACAGTTCAGCCTATCTTCATTAAAAACCTAGAAGGAAATTACTTTCCCAAACCTATGATGGAGACAGAAAGCCCAAAACACTGACTGAGGAGTCATCTGGTAATGAAGCACCTCTCCAAGAGAGCGTACACAAAACCCAAATCAAGGGATGCACAAAGCTGAGACATACATGGTCTTGATCTGAAAAAAAATCTATTTTGTCCAAGCTTCTCCAAAATGGCTGTATGTGATCCTGCTGGAAAATTACACTACTGTTAGCCAGTGCAGCACAGCAAAACACTTCTGCCTGTAGACTCCATCCCAAGGAGCAGGTAAATCAATGTACTTGAAAAATACTAAAAGTATGAAGATTACCACCTGTTTTTCTCTCACCCTTCCTTCTCCACCTTCAGAAAGGGAATCCAGGAGAAAGTAGGGAGAAGAACCAGCATGTACACCAAAAAAACCAGGACTCGATTTCGTAGGTCTGATCACACCCAAATACGAAACAAAAGATGTCGTACAAAAGAAATGGAGATTGTTTTGGGGCTGTGTGCAGAATATTACAGTGTTTCAGTCAAATCTCATCCAGAGACCTTTAATGTGTTTCTCAGTGTGTTACAGCCAGAAGGAAGTGTACCTTGGCTTTGAATTTGCCCCTGTCCAAAAACATGTTAATCTTGCTAAGCAAGGTTGACCAATGTACAACCAAATGGAATTACTGCCATGCTCTAGAAGTCTATGACCAGTCTGACCTCAGATATGTTGGACGCTCGATTTCCTAATTTTAGTTCAGTCTCTGTAGCTGTCGAAGAGGAGAAAGAAAAATGGATTACACAAACCATCTAACTAGGTACATCTATGAATGATTTCTTTAATCCACAAGTGAAGCTGAAAGAATCAGTATGCAAATAAAATCTTAGTCACAAATTTGGGCTAGAAACTGTTCCTTTTTCAAGAGGTTTAAATCATTTACAAAGGTTGATCAGGGAACTCCATTTACCCCTCAGCCCAGGAGCCCTCATGGCTGAGCCCCAGAAAGGACAGACAGAGAAATCTCTCCAGAGGAATTTTGCTCTTCCCCAAATAAGAGATAACTTTTACACCTGGAACCTCCTCCTCCCTCCAAATACTGAGGCTTTTTGATCACTCAAGCTTCATGTGGACGGGAATGTACAGGAAAAAAGGCTGTAGTGAAAGGAGACAATGTTAACTGCATATCATAAACTTACAGCTGCTGGGCACCAACCAACCTCCATCAGCAACCTGGATTATCACATTTGCGTATCAGCAAAACTCATTTTCCTGCTGGTTGTTCAGCTTTTGTACTACATTTCTTCTGCACATTTCAATTTCTCTCCAAAACGTTCCCCCTTCTAACTAACCAGTCTTATTTCCAGCACTGGTTTCACAGAGCCTGCGAGTTTCACCTTTTCCCTGACCCAGAATATCAAGTCTCAGGACAGAGGAAGATACATCCCGCATTTACCAAAGGGCACAAAACATTTTCCTTGAAAGAGTGGGAAGACCAGAGCATAACCCATGAGCAGCACTGTCTCTCCAGCACCATGAGAGCCCCAGTTGGGTGTCCCCCTTGAGAAGCCAGAGGGGCCTGGGCTGGGCAGTGAACACACTGCAGAACTAGAGCTCTGCACTCAGAGAATTAAACCCCGTGCAATTTTACAAACTGTGCCTCCAGCTTATGCACCTCAATTGCAAGCACAGGGGTTTTCTCCTAAGGACATTAAGTCTAAATCTAATATAAATAGCCAATGATGCTGCTGCAGCTTTATGTATTTATTTCAGTGAAGTACAGAAGAAAATATCTCAAGGATTTAAACAAACAATATGGTGACAGATGGTGTGGAGACAATCCAGGCTGGGCTCCCTCAGTAAAATCCACACAACTTCATAGCTCCAGGGAAGAGTAGAGGCAGACAAGCAAGGAGGGGGGAAGAGGGGAAGAGAAAGCGTACACACAAACCAGATGACCAGTGATTTGTAAAAAATAAAAGCTACAGCCTGCAAAGTTTTTCTGTGCATCTATATAACGCCCTTTGCACCATTACCATGTAGGCAGATCTATCCCAGAGTCTTCCAAGCAAGATCAAAAAAAATTATTATCAAATTAAATTGTTAGTTCAAATAAGTGACAAAACACACTAAGGAACTGTTTTTCAAATAATCTAAGCATCCTCAAAAATAATTAATAGATGAAACACAAAAAATGTGTTTGACATTAAATCAAAGCCCTTCTGTTCCGTACACTGCATAATTTTATACTTTCAGGTGCATTTTCTGGATATATTCTAATTGCCAGAAACTTGCTATATATTTTGTAATGGTCTATAATTATTTTACAGCTTAAAAGGAATCATTTTTAATTTTGTGTTTGAGAATGTTCTTGGGGAAGAAAAAAATTCCAAAGATGCCACCAGGAATTTCTGCAAGCAGAAAATCATGCTGAAGGTCTTGTGCCCTACTTTCACAGCCCAGGAGTCTCCTGTGCTGTAATTATCCATAGGCAGGCAATAGTTTGGAGAGATTGCATGGATGATCTACAACAGGGACTTGATAGCAGTTTTAAGATGTTGTTGCTCAAAACAAAGATACTTAAGGGTTTCTATTTTCAAGAACTGTAAGAACAGTCTGAAGAGAAAGAAAACAGTACCTTTGAGATGAAAATATACAGCTTACTGTAAAGGAGTAGAGTGAAGCCACACACTCCTCTCTCCTAAATGAGTGGTGTGTAGAAACCAATGCTGCACCCTCAGCTCACCTGCAGCTGTAAATTTAAGCAAACTAAAATGTCAGGAACTTACCAACACCTAAACTGCATGAAAAATCAAGCAAACTCAAGAAGGCTTCCAGTTCCTACAACCTGCTCATTAGTTACTGAAATTCCTAATCTTTTCAAAACTACCTTCCTTCTACTTTGGAAAATTAAAACTAAATATCCCTCCCTTGAGCTCCTTAAGAGTGAAAGTTCAAGTCTACTCTTGCAATATTCCAGAAATTCATTCATGATTTCCTTCACTGAATTAAGAGGGATAAACTTACATGGACAAGAGAATGAGGAATAATATAATCACCTCAGAAATTGCTAGGAAAACCCTTTAGAAAAAGGAGTGGAAGAAAGAGAGCAAGATATCAAAGCTCATATCATTAATATAATGCTCCTCTGAGTTCCAAGAGCCAGCTGAAAGCAACAAACACTCCCGGCCATGCCAGTACAGCAATAGCAATGTCTAAAGCAGCAGGCTCTACCCCAGCCATCTCACTCTGGCATAGAACTGCCTCCTGAGGAGGAAAAACAGGAACTATTGTATCCACTCACTTCATTCACCTCAGCAGGACGAATCTCAGGCACGTTTTTAACCATTTAATACCACTGATTACAGCATGTGTGTGTGCAGAAAGTACTACAACATAAAGTTCTAGGTCTAAAAATCTTATGGATGTGCAAGGCTTTCTTAAAAGTACATATAGATTGGCTTTCATGGATATGGACAAGCAAACACAGATTTGCAAGGTCAGTGCTACATTTCTACTGCAGCTCAAAATAAAAATTAGAATATCTGAAGGTTATTCTTCCCATAGGGGCCTTCATACAGCTAGAAGGGAAGAAAATCAAATTCAATTTCTTCTTTAAATGAATCAGAAGCTGGAAATATTGTGTGCAACAGACTATGTAGTAGTGCAAGCTACTATGTCTAGACCTGAAACAGCAGTCATATGAATACTGCTATTTTTGCACTAAAGTATTTATCAACCTATGGTTTAATCTTTCAGTCTTTTACAGCAAGCCAAAGTGAGTATCATGCTCAGGCACATAGTGCCATACCCATCAGCCATCAGTAAGGGTGGGAATGAAAAGTTGCTATTACAGAAAATCTAAAATTTACCATTTTCTAGAATGAAATACAGAACTGCTTTTACAAGCCAATTAAACAGGCTGGACAGAAATCTGCATATGCATATGGCAGACATATGAATCGGGGCACATTCCATGTAGTATGACCTCCAGAAAAGATTCTACAACAAAAAAGACAATCCCCAGCAATCCATCAAACAATTTTGAAAGCATTAAGAGTTCAAGCACATTTACACATAGAACAGAAGTTAAGGGTGGCTCTTGAACCTTTTTGGTCCTTTAGAGAATCACTGGCTAAGAACTGGAGGATGTGTAGAGGGACTTTAGGATCGTCAACAAAGTCATGGTGCATAAATGCTCCAGATCCAGGAGTCTGGGTGGGCTCTGATCACAGCTGCTTAGAGCTCTGGTTTGCACAAGTGTAGCATAGTTTTTTGCCTCTCAAATGAGCTAAAACAAAGCAATTCCAGCTATACCTTCTAATGAGACAAAAATGACAAGTAATGCAAACATCTGCAAGTATTTCACTGAAGTACCAAAAAAATCAGCACCAAAAGAATGAAAGATTTCCAAGTACAGTTTCACTCAGTGCTTACTAACAATTAGATGCCTTATTTATGCACTACCCCGGCAGTGCTCCAGGGCAGGGGGGCCCATGGGATGGGCTGAACATGAGTCAGCAGTGCTCCCTTTCGGCGGCACAGCCGAACGAGGCTGCGGCAGCAACAGCACAGCAGCCACTCCAGGGAGGGATGTTCCCCTCGCAGCACTCACGAGGCCATACCTGCACTCCCCTGCCCTGTTTGGGGTCTCCCAAACAGGACACCAACATATCCAAGCAAGTCCAAAGGATTTCAGGTGCAAGGGCTGAAGGAACCTTCACCCCAGGAAAGCGACAGGTAAGGGGCGCTGTAATCGCAGCCTACAACTGCCCCGAGACTGGACTGGACTCAGATTCACAGCAAAAGAACAAAAGCCTGTGGCATCAAGGGAAATTCTAACGAGATAAAAGGAAAATATTTGCATGATGAGAGAGGTTAATTACTGAAACAGATTGCCCAGAGAGGCTGTGGTATCTACTTCCAGGGAGATATTCACAACTTGACTGGACTATCTGATTTCGATATTAGCTCATCACGGAGCTAGGGCTGTGTCAGACAACCTCCAGCAACCCTGTCTAACCTCCAGGGCTCTCACAGGATCATTATGCAATAACATATAGTACTTACCTGCTGGAAAAGCAGTTAGTTATTTTGCATAACGTTTCCAGATCTGTTTCAAGAAGTATCACTTTGTGATAGCCCTTCTGGAATATTACCCTCACCTTTAACACTTCTTGACTACGTTATAACTGTCAGTGCTTCCACAACAGTAAAATGCCTCAAATTATGTCTTTTAGAAAGACTTCTAGAAAGATTTACATTTGCAATAGGCAAAAGCAGTATGGTTCAAAGACACTAAATATTCCTGGACATATTTACAATATGTAGAGATATTTTTTCCCCACATGTGAAGAAGCAATTCTTTTAGCATTGACACAGAACTAACCATGATGTTCTGTTTTTTAAAAAAAGAGTATCACAAATACTATCATTGTAATCACAGCATGTGGTGAAACAAAGGTAACTATGTTTGAAACCAAATGCTCAAGTCAGAAAACAATTCCTAAGTAATGTTTGTGTAGCGATGTCTCAAATGTCAAGAGATACAAGATGAATACACAGCCAGCCTGTTTTCAGCATCCTCCAAGGGATGCCGATACACAGCAGGCTGGCAGAGATGCCCCAGACAATTCTCATCTTGTTTCAGCAGACCATCCCACATCTGAGTATGTCTGAAGTGCGTGGCAGAATTGGGGACCACAGCCAAGGCGCAGTTCATTGGCAGGAGAGTTCCTGCCAAGAGCAGGTGATAAAATCAGCTGGAGCAGAGCATGTGGCACTGTCCAAAGGGTATCTCTGCAGCACAGTCAGGATCAGGTAAGTGTAAAATGCCTCCAGGTGTCCCATTGGTTTGTTGGTAGGGTTTGGACAGCTGATGTCAGGTGAAAACAGATCAGCGAGGTTCAGAAAACATTCCAGTTTGGTTGGCTTCACATGCCTGTCTATTTTCCATATCTGAATCATGCAAAATCACTCCTCAGATGGCGCAGGCAAACTCTGAGCAAACTGAAGCAGAGCTGGGCTGGCAAAGGAGGCAGTCTAGACAACACACCACTCACCCCAGATGTTCAGACAGGGACTCAGAGCTTCAAAAGCTGTATGTCCTACATTAATCACTGCAAACTCAAAACGTGGCCATACCTCATCCTTAGAAATATAGAACAACCTTTTTTTTCACAGATATGGCTCTTCAGTCAAGATTCACATTGACATAATATTTATTAGCCACAGAGAATATGGCAGCTTATCTCCTCTGAGTCATTCAGTGAAGTCCTCAGCAGTACAGAGCATTACAGATGAGATCTCATTCCTGTGCCCTCAGTTTAGTTGAGTTCAGCATCACATAACAACCACCTGGCACAGAACTCATATGATAAGGACATAAATGAAATGGCCTTATTAGAGTGCCAGAGCACTACATTCACAAGCAGGAGCGGGACCAAGCACCTTTTGCATAACCAGGCATCTCAATGCATGAGACAAAGCAGAAGACTTACAATAATCTTCACAAGTCAGCCTATGTGTGCCAGCTAAAATACTGACAGTGACTTGAAAGATTTCAAATTTGCAATCCTTCTCCCTCAGATTTCATCTCCCCGCCTTTATGACAGCACTGTGAATTTCAATTTCATCTCCCAGGAATTCATTCCTAAATAAATGGTTAATTGAGTGACATAGGCAAGTCTCATTATTGCGATGTTCCAAACCCCATTGCAAGACACTGCACATTGTAAAAGTCCTGTTAAAAATTAAGGCAATATCAGTTACATGAACAAACAATTCCTTCAGCCAATTCAAGCTAATGAAGGCTGCTCTTAGATTGTTTTAACACACAAAAGACAATTTTGATTTCCCAAATGAAAATCTTAGAAGCTAAATTTCAGCAGGAAGTTTGCAAATAAAACTTTGATAACCCCTAAAATAAAAGACAGTGATACAATAATGATATTAGCATACAGTGAAAATAGTAGTAATTTACTGGGAGAAAAAAAATAGACTGTTTCATCTTCTAGAGGCTCTTACATAAAAGTAAAAACACATCTGTATTACTGACATCCCGCATCTGCTACCAAGAGTGAAGATGATTCTGTAAGGAATTCTTCCAATGTATCATCACTTAGCCCTGGCCCGGATCCTCAAGTGTTCTTACACTGGCAGAGACAGTTAAGTGAAATATATATCAAATAGAAGCAGTAAGTACATATAAACCCAGCTTTAAAAGACAAGTAAATCTGCACTGTAATTTAAAAGCACACAAAATAACTGCCTCTGTAATTTGGTCACTGCAATTGCATTTAAGATAGCAGCACTGACTGTAATGATCTTTCTGTATAAATCAAGATGTCAAAGCCATTATTATAGGATCTCTGCTATCATGCAGCACTTACTGTCCTCCCCTTGTATGACACGCTCTAAAGGAAGATCATTGAAAATACCAAGAGAAACAGAGCTCTTATCCCAATGGAAAAAAAGTCTTTTCCAGAGGTAAAAAGTTTCCAAAGTTCAAAGCTGATTTCTCAGTCATAACTAATCCTGCTGCTATTTCCCCCTTACTTCACAAAATAATATATCTGGACCACTTCCTTCTCAGATGTGTTCAGAGAGCCCCTTACTATTCAAAAGTCACTCATAAGAAATAATAATAGTCAATGAATAAGGAACTCTAAAGTATGGAAATATCAGGAAATAAGTTACAATTAACATTAAAGATCCTCATGTGCTGGCAAACCAGTGACTCTCCACATCTGCACTCTCTCTTTGAGTTCTCCTCTCTTACACCAGAGTGGGAGGCAGAGTCCCCAGCAGAGCTCAGCCCCGCACTAGGTGCCTGTTTCAGAAACAGCAGCAATCCCCTCCCAACATCAATGCCGCAGTGCCAGCCAGGAGTTCTTAAACATTGTTACAGCACTAAGGAACTTGAGACATGAGTCACTCCTGCTCTTCCAGTCTCACAACAGATTACATAAAAATATGTTTTCCAACAAAACCATTTGTCATTATCTCCAGATTTCAGACAACCCCTTACTGGATTTTCATGAACTACAGTAGGAAAGTACAAGTATCCAGTTTGCAAAAATCTAATTCAACAAATCTATGGAATGTAATTGGTTCAAGTTTGCGAGACTATTTAATTCAGACACTCTAGTGGATCACTAAAGTCTGGCTTATTATTGTCCTGTTATTACTGTTGCACCCAAATACATTCAGTCTAATGCTTGCTATTTCTTATAAGCACCACAGAACATCTGCTTATAGTTTTAGATCTTATCCTCAAAATCATTTTATGAACTTACCATTATGATGTTGCTTTTACATTTATTGATCATACTAGCTATTAAAGTTTTTTAACCATCATTCCATGTGCTGTGGAGTAATATCTCATTAGGCCTGCTTTTATAGTGTTAGAAAGTTGAGTTTCAGGCATGAACCCCAAAATATTTCTGAATATTTGATGAGCCATCAACAAAGACACCATTATGCATACTTATTTTCTTATTTTAAGTACAGAGAGACAATTAAGAGCTGCTTGTAGCAATTATTCATGGTAGAGACCAACACAATGAAGTACATTAGAGCTGCAAAAGCTCTTAAAAATTTTCCTACCTTATCTGCCATTATCATGGAGGCCCCGCCATGAATTCCAAGAATTGGAATAGAAGTCTGAGATGAAATAAAATCCAAAATCTGAGCTACTGCCTCCTGATCAGTGTCATCTCCAAAAACCACTCCATGGATCTTGGTGCCTGACATCAAGTCACAAACATGTGTTATGATGCTCTTAGGGTCAGTCTGGTTCACAAGAAGGGTCACTACATTGATATCAACAGTCAGGTCTGCTGACATTTCCCTGGTCCAGAGAGCTCTGATATCTCTCTCTGTTATATACTTGGTCCTTCCCAGAATCACTGCAATGTTCAGGATGGGATAATTTTTCTCTGCTCCACGAACAAGATCCAAAGGTGCCAGAAGAGCTTGGAGTACCAGGAGAGCACAGCCAATTTTCCTCATCTTTGCCAGCTTTATCCCCTGTAAAAGTGATCACAATGTATAAGAAGAACATAGAGAAAAATATATATACTGTATATCTTCAAAGAAGGTTTTAGACAGAAAGCTCCTGGGCATAATGCAAACTTTAGCAGCTTTTTATAATGCATCCTTCACCTTAGTTCCGAGTCAAGCCTCTTATATCCTATCAAAAACTTGGTATGATAATGACAGTATTACAGCTGGTCTTCCACGAGCAAGGCAAAAACTGTAGCAGAAGTTCAGAGAAAAGACCTATTAACATTCTTCCGGGATAGCCAACAAAATTAAAATTACTTTCATAATTTAAAAAAAAAGACATTATCTTTCTCTTTAACCCTGCTGTGCTAAAATAGGTAAAAGAAATCTTCTTCAATCCAGGATATTTTCCTTCATCCTGGACATCTATTTAAACTTTAGTCACAGTCTAACAGAGAGAGGTATTTTAGCTCAAAATGAGAGAAGTGAGCCAGAGGTCTGCTGGAAACCCAGTCCACACACTCTGCACATCTCACAGCATCCCAAACCCATGCTGTTTTATTTCTGAAGATCTCTCCTAGGCAGCCGCTGCTTTAGGAATCCTACTGCATTTCTGGAACAGATTCAAAAGCACAATATTCTATCTTAATTCTTTTCTGTCCTCTCATGCAGCATTCAGAACTTGAGCATCTCAGAACTGCTGATCTCGGACACAAAGTTGTCCCTGGTGTTGAAGGGGAGGGTGTTCCATAAATGAGCATCACTGCATTGGTTACCTCATGTCTTCACTGAATCTCTGTAGGGGGCTGAATATAGACGGAGTAGGATGGGGAGAGAGATGAGCCACAGAAGGGATCTGAACTATCTGAAGGAGGGAGAAGGAGAGCAGGTCTGACTCTGCAAGATCTGCCCGTTTCTGTGCCCCGAGGGATTTCCACCCCCATAACTGGCTCACTGCTAGCTGCAAGAAGGGAGTCCCTGTGCCACATAAAGCCAAGCTTGTTGCAAAGCGTCACGCAGAACACACAAGCGGGGCTGTCCAATCAGGGGGGGCATTTTTCAGATCTCCCCTCTCATCCTGCCAGCCCTATCTCCATCCTCAGTCAGAGCCGTCTGCTGCTGAAACACACAGCAAGACACGGGCTTGCAGCATCACCACCTCCTTTCGGGGCACACAAGGAGACGAGCACTCGACAGGGCATTTAACTGCACATCAGTGCCCCTGCGCTGCCCGATGCACTGCGGGCCAGGCTCCCAGCAGCGGCGGCACGGAGCGCGGTGGAACAGCAAACCGAAGTGCCCCGGCTTNGTCGCGACCGCGGGCATGTCGCGCCCCTCGCTGCCCGGGCTCAGGGGCGGCCTCCGCGCCGCTGGCCGCACGCGTGATCCCCGCCGCAGCCTGCGAGCGACATCGCATCCCGGGAGGGCAGCTACGTGGACAGGGAGACAGGCAAGGGGGGGCTGGACACGGTGGGGGACGGGACGGGACAGCGGGGGGAGAAGAGGAGACGAGGAGAAGCCGTTAGTCAGGTTGCAGATTGGACAGCAGATCATACACATTCCATCGCATGTGGTGTGTGAACGGAAATAAAGTGACTGCACTCAAAAGTTCCCCCCCTTCACTTAGATTTCAGCTCTTGGCTAAAAGCAGCTCTGTCAGCCCACAGCGGTCCGGGATACGTCCCTCATCTTATCCAGGTCAGGAAAATCCCAACTGCCCGTTTGCTTCCAAGTGAGATGGACGGGTTTGTGCTCTAAGGGAAGAGACATCCAACCTGGACAGCGCAGCTAAAAGCAAACTAATTAACATGAGCAAGGGCAGGAGTTTTCTTGGCAGGTTCAAAACAAGCAGAACCTGGAGCATAGCTAAAGCCGTGTGGGATAAAGCTCTTTTCGCCCCTGAAACAGAACAGCTTCATTCCTGATTTACCATAAACAAACCCAGGGAGACACTATAGCAGAGCCCGCCACGGAAAGCTCGATTGCTCTGTTTTTTTCATTCACAATTCCCAGTAAATATGCATGAAGACAGTTCTTCAAGCAACCCCAGCTCTATGTAGGACGCTGGCGCGCCAGGCAAAGCAGCCGGCATTCCCTAACTGGCCCTCGGTGCCGGCGGGGAACTCGGAGCGCAGCCCCGGTCGGCGGGAGCCGAGAGCCCAGCGCGGCACCCGGGGCTCCGCACCCCTGCCCCGGAGCGGGGCGCGATCCGCGCTCCCCGCAAAGGCGATACTTACTGCATTCTCCCTCCACATAGTTCCAGTTTAAAGATCCTCAAAGTCATTTCAGTAGATTCCTTTGCAAACAATGAAGTGGAAAACAGGTCCCTTAACGCCTGGATTTCATCCTGCAACTTGTTCCCACCGCAGTAAATAGCAGCCCGGCAGCTCTTTATGGCTTGAAATCCCGCATGATCAAGTTTTAGCAGAGCCATTGCAACTGAGATTCGCTCTTTACTTTTGGCAGGAGGCATTTAAGCGTCTTCA
>VXBB01011626.1:140799-201865 GCA_013399915.1 Illadopsis cleaveri | reverse complement strand
ATTTTTTTTTTTTTTTTTTCCTCTTCCCTTTTTTTTAAATTGCGATATTGCCGCAGCAGTTCCCCAGGACGGCAGGCACGGAGCCCCCGCGCTGCTCTCGGCTCCTTGGAAGCGGCGGGGACTGGCGGCACGGAGTCCTGGAGGTGCGGCGGGCTCCACCCGGGGCCGCCTGCGCGGCGCTGCGGGCTGAGCCCGGCNTTGGGGCACAGGAGTGGCAAACTCGAGCGCTCTCCCCGCAGTAACATCCCCAGCGAAAGGTTGGTAGCCCGGGAAACCCCAGAGTGTTCTCCTTTCCCTTGATGCAGGCGCTGTCAACTAGAAATCCCTGCCGTGGGGCTCAGGGGAATGAATGTGGAGCAGCAGCTTACACACTAAAAGCAGCCCTAAAAGCTCCAGACAGCAGCCAAATATCACAAAAAAAGCTCTGTAGAAGTTAGCTCCATCTGGGTATCCCTGCTGTTCCATCCTCCTTTCCATTTCAAAGCCTGGAGCCTCTCTCACAGCCCTGGTGTCAGACCCACCTGTCCTTAAAGCAATTCTTGCCTGCCTGCCCACACCACAGCCCACCTAAACCTCCCTCCACCACACACTACTGTGCCTTCGCTCCATCCCTCACTCCATTGCTCTCCTGCTTTTTCCTTTCCACCATCCTGCTCCAGCTGCCACAACTTATTTGGTTTTGCACAAATGAATGTGCCAGCTAAGTACCACAGAGGGATGGCCTCCTCCGTGCTCCATCCTTCACAACCATCTTCCTTCCTACACTGAATACTTCAGAGCAAGGCAAAGTCACTCATTTTGACAGACCCCCCACTCCTATGCCAGAGGAAACTTTTGGGTTCCAATAGGATAATGCCAAGTGTTCACCCGCTGAAGGTTGCTTTTCACTACATTAAGACACAGAACACCAAGAAATCTCTCCCAAAGACATTTAACAACACATCAGCTTTACTGCTCTTGACAGTCTCATCATTGAATTCCCGGATAGGTCTATGCCTGGGTTTTTTTCCTCCTTTGAAAGATCTCACCTCCTAACTTATTTAGGGATTACTTCCTCAGACATTACATTAGTCTTTCTAAGCAAAGCAATTAAGCAGCTTCAACTGCCTTTTTTTTTTTTTTTAATGTTTGATGTTTTAATGCATCTCTGCATTTCACCCTGGATGAACATTTTCCCCCTGTAAATTATTACAGTGATGTTTGTCACGGTTACTGGAGATGAGGTTGCAGTTCCATCTTTGTGTAAGAGTTATTTCAGTGTTATCATTCAGAAGAATTACTGGAACAGCAGCAGAAACAGATTCAAAATCCTCAAATGCAAATGAAATTCACAATGGCGAAAAATTGCAGCTCTAACATTAGCCTATGTTTAAAATATGAAAAGGGACATGGTGGTTTGGGGAAATACTTAGTATACAACATACTGTGTACACTACACTGAGTCTAATGGTGTAAAAGACCAATACAAGAAAGACCTACATTTTCTAACTTCTGAGCTATATGATTTCCATTAATCTAAATTTAGAAAGAGTTTAGCATTATTTCCAAATATTTTTCCTCAATTACTCTCATAAAATTTTGTGAAATATCACGATAAAACAGTCCAAATTTACAAATTAGAATCAGAATAGAACTTATTAAAAGTTTGTGCAAACACAGTGCGAATAACCTTGGCAATCCATACTCAGTCTTCCCAAAAGCTTCGCCAAATTCAAGCAGATTACTGCCCACAGAATTGACCAAATGCTGCAAAATTAGGACTGCTGTTTTAATAGACATTCACACTCCATCTCTAGGTACATTTGCACAGTTTTAAATGAAAGAGCTGCAAACCTGATAAGAAGTCAACTTCACTAAGCAGAAACAAGAAAACAAAATCTGCATTTAAGTGTCTAACTCGTGTAAATTTTGTGTAAGGGAACACTTACTTCAAAAGCACTGTAAGAAACACTCCCTGCATGTGGGGCATTGAGCATCTTCATGGGCAACATTTATTTTGGAAGGCAGGTGGATTTATCCCTAAGTGATTGCCTTCTTCACATGGGCAGCTCTGCACTTGTCTAAAAGCAGCTACAACACAAGTTCAAGAAGTTTGGAATCATGCATTCTGAGGATATTTTCCACCTGAAGTTTTCCCTACCAGGCCTGCCTCCTACATAAACATGTATTTAAAGGTCAGTAACTTTCTTCATACTCTGTTCCTTCTAAAATAATGTCAAATTACAAAAAAAGTTTCCTCTTTCTGAAACTGACCTGTTGCAGAGAGCACTTGCCAAGAGAAACAGGCAGCCAAATTACCAGGTACAGCAGTGTTTCCTAAGCAGGGTCTGATGGGCACGAGGCAGATTTCTGTCTCTGTCACTGTCTCCTTAGTGAGTGACACTAACTTCCTCTCTATTTGCCTTACTGTACCAGCTGAAAGATGCTTAACCTCAGGATGTTAGACAGCTAAATTAAAAGTCAAATTAAACCTCAAGATTCCTGAAAACAACTCTATAATTTTCCTCTTGCTTTTAGAAAGTGCAGGTAAGTAAGCTAAGTATGACCATGCTCTTTAAAAAAACCAAAACTCTTGTCATGAAATTACACCAAAATTAGTTTAAAAATACTATATTAGAGGTTCCATTATTGCCAGTCTACTATCAACAGAGGTAGTCTTCTTTGTAGTCTTCTTTGCAAAAGTTCAAGACAATTTGAGAGATCTCTCAAACAAATGGCAGATTTCCTCAATAATCCTTGCTATGTGAAAACTCCATTGCAACAACTTCCTAAGTTTAATGAAACAAAATGGTAATGAGATATTACAGGCCAGGTAAAAGGAGAGAAGCTCACTTGGAATTCTTTCTAAATTTAAAAATGTTTTAATTCCAGCAATAAATTACTTTTACATTTAGGTATTATTGCTGTAACTACTAACAATTTATTTATATGCTTCTTATCTTCCATCAATATCTGAATTTCACCTACCCTGACAAATGTGTCCAACAGGAATCAAAAGTGACATTGATGCAAAGTCATTTTTCAGTACCACACAGGATCAGGTCTGAAATAAACCACTTGACTCAACAAAAACTTAATGCACAGCAAACAAGGATACAGTAACATAAATTTACTCTTGGAAGGCTGCAAAGTTACTTACATACTAAATGAAATCAAAGTAAAAACGGGAAAGAACTCAATTGTTTTCAAAGTTGCTAAAACATTTTGTCACAGATGGCCCTCTGATTGAAAACTGGCATAGCTCCTCATTTGGCAGTGCTCTTTCTTGCACAATTTACCAAGTCATGCATGAAATGATGGCCTTAAGCTACTCTCAGTTTTGCAAAGGACATGAGCTGGCTGCCATGGAAAAAAAGAGGAGGCAACATCACTGAGTGAAGCTTGAGGCTGTTACAGCACTTCAGCTTCTCTGCAAGCAACCCCCAGCAAGGAGGGAACACCCCAGAGACTGCTCAGCCAGAATTGCCCCTTTCCTCCTCACCTCTGATTATCTGAGCTATTCAGGATTCACCAGGATTGTGTCTCTGCCTCTTTTGTAATCAGTTTCCCATATCAAATTAATCTTCAGATGTATTTCCAAATTCTTCTATGCAGCTCCCAAGAGGAATTCTTTTTTAGTCAAATCTAACTCTAAGGGTCAAAACAGAATTCCATAATGAACTCCGTACTTTTTAATTAAGGCAGCTCTATTAACAGAGATCTGTGTCACAGCAGTGCAGTCCTGTGAAGACCGTGCCAGTGCCAATCCTGTTACACATTGAACTGCCTGCACAAGGCCTGGGCTTCAGGGAACTGAATCAGGTAAACACTAGTTTAAGACTGCCTCTCTTCTTCCCCTGCTGCACTCCCCCATCAGAAATTGGGAAATATTAGTATATTTCTAACAAAATCTTCTAGGAACACCCAAGGAAACACCTGACCACTGCACGGCCAGTACAGCTTATTCATTAGTGCCTGCAGCAGTAAAGGAACAGTCAAAAATTGCCACTATTTATTTAGGGCCAAAATATGATCTCCTAACCCTCACTGAATTTAGTAACTAAAGCAGTAAGCCTTTACAAACCAGAATTTTTTAAAATACCATTTGAAGCCTCCTCTTCAGTCACCCTAAGCCATACAAATCTCTCTCATGTGTCTATTATGGGTAGTGTGGTGAGCCTCCCAGACAAGCAATTACTACCTTGTATCAGTACATCTAAAGGATGCTCAGATTTTGGAAGTGTATAATGACAGCACCAATTTTGCTCTTGCCTCACTTGGAACATCCTATGTGCCCCCACATTTGAGATGGTCTACCTTTATCTATCTTAATATAGATTTTACATACCTAGAAGACCCCTGTGTATATAGCTGATGTATATTTTCAAATTTTTGCCAAAAATTGGTTGAAGTTAGAGATTACTATAATTTTGATCTTTAGATGAAAGAATGCTCATGTATTGGGTATTCAAGGGGCTGGACAGACTTGTTAAGTTTGAAAATAATAATTAGAAAAATACCCTATGAATCTTTAAGACAGGTGAGCTACTTGTCATTACCAATATTAGTATTACTTGTAAAACAAACTTTCATGGAATATTGTTATTTTATATAAAATTTGTTTTGACATTAAAAAAAAATACTACTTATGACTGATAAGAGCCAGTAGTGACCCCTCACACATTGTTCATTGGCAGAACTTGTTTGCTAAAAGAAAGTTGTACTGAGTGGGAAGCACCAAGATGCCTACACTGCATCTGCTTCTCAGTGCTTCACTAAGCAAATTCTTTGGGAGTTGAGACTTTTCTAAATCTAGAAGATCAAATTTAGTAAAGGTCAGTGGAAGCTTCTTATCAGTGCAAAGTTACCTCAGCTCGAGCTGGAAGATATTTTTAAGACGAATAGTATTTTGCTCCCTGCATCCAACCCATCTCTCAATTGAAGGCACTGGCTCTATTAAAACTAGGTGCTAAAGGCTTATGAGGCATCTGAGCCAGTAGGAATAGATCCAAGATAGAAAAATCCCCCTTGAACTTAAATTACAGTTCCACATGATGAGTCAGAGCCTTCTGTCACCTATTTCTGCCATGCAGGCTACAGGGCTTTTGTTCATATACAGAAATGCTATTGAGCCACTTGAGTCTGAGTTTTCTTTAAAGGGCAATTATCATGGTGATTCTAGGTCCTGCATTTTATCTGCTCTTGCTCCAAAGGAACCCCATTTTTTGTTTTCTGTAGAAAGAACACCTCTTGCTTTTCTCTGCCCAAGGAGAATTCCAGGCTGCAGTAATAATAATCACAACTATGATTACCAGCAGATCTAATTAGTTTAATTCAATTGTATTTTCAAACTTTGGTTTAGTCTCACTGGTGAAAACAATGAGCAAGTCAAAAGGGCTTTTAAAATAAAATAACATATTAAAACACATTTGTCTCCTACCTAAAATGCAGGCTTAGCTTACCCAGATGATCACATTTCTAAGAACTGATATCCAAATCAATTACCATAGTTCTGAAATGTCTTCCCAAGAAAAGCAAATGCTATTTCACCTAACTCTAAACTCTTGTCTGACTGATGGGTAGCTCTGAAACCTAAAAGAACTGCCTTCTGTTTCTTAGGGCAGGGTAAGTCAAACTGGGTGGAAGAGGGAAGGATTCAAGGGGTTTTTTCAGGTTGCTAGAAACACAGGAGTTGTCTGCTCTCTTCTCTACTTGCAAGCTTACTCATGGAATTAATCCTTAGGAGGAGACATTGTTTTGTTTGTGGTGGTTTCTTCACGGTCAAAAGATAGAGGTTTAAAGAGGTCTTTTCCCCAAAAAACTACTGTCAAGAATCCTAATCTTCCCTTCTCTCCTAATGGGACAAAAGAAAAGAATTCCTGTATGAATTCTGCCAAGAGAGGTCAAGGACTGGGAAGGTCCTGGCTCTCCAAGTGACATAGAATATATTCAAAGTTGCTTTGAGAAAGAATTTTGCGTTCAGAGGCTGAGATTAAGTGGATCCTGTAGGTGGGAGCCTCAGTTACACCTGGAAGGAGGATGCTGACTGCAGACCTGGCTTGCAGTGTTGCTGCTCTCTGATCATTCCAAGCAGGATCACCGTTCAAGACAGTTCCACTCACATTCAGTGACATCAGTAACTTGCACTAAGATTTGTGTTGGTTTGGTATTTGAACATAGATACTTAAATGCATTTTAAATTTTTATGCACATAGGTGCATCTTCTCTGATGAACTTTATAATAGTCATTATGAAATATAAAAAGAAAAAAATAGTATTTTTTTCCAAATAAAGAGTCTTCTATGATTTACTGGAATGACTTCATTGGAGCAACTTAAATGGATACAAATTAAATCTTTGCTTACATTAATGACATTCTTTGCATTGAGGTCAACTACTTTTTAAAATACCATCTGCTAAACAAGATCTGATATATCAACCCAAGTATTAAACTTCTGAAACTCACGAGACAGTCAAGTATATGCTCAAGTATATATTTTGAACTATAAATATCCTGTTTTGTTTTACCTGACCATCTATGTACTGTACAAACATTCAGCAACATTCAAACACATGCAGGATTGGGGGCTTTTAAGAATCAATTATATATAAGAATAAACTAAAAAATATAAACATCTGAAGTTATTTCACCAACTTTTTGAAAAAAATCAGTCCCAGAGCCACTTTCTGGAATTAATATAAAATTACTTAATTTTTATAAGCCAATTAACTGTAATCTCACTCGGCAGACGGCTGCATGCTATCTACCCTCACACAACTATTTCTGTTCCCACCAGTCCTTTCTATCACACAGATTCCAAAATAACTGTGATATATGTAGGAACAAGAATATTGCTCCAGTTTAAAGCCTGCCAGATCTTATCTTTCATCTGCAAAGATCAGACAGATTTCTTGCTTTCTTGATTTTAGCCAGAAAGCTAAAATGATGGAAGATAACCAAAAAGAGAAGACTTTCTTTTTAGACTGCCTTGCTGAGTGGGGAACAAATGCCTTGTTCCAAGGTACACAACACAGGACGAGGGTTCAGGAGCTGCTCCATCTGTGTTTCCCTTGTATTGCCTTCACCTTTACACAGACTCTCGTATCAAAATCCAAAAAATGTTAGTATTTGCAGGACAAACAGCATTTTCGTATGCACTATCCCAAGGAGCAGACACTGAATACAATATTTATATTCTTCTAAATATTTCAAAACACACTGGGTTTATATTCACCCCCCAGTTTTAAAGTACTAACCACTTAACCTTAGTGATCTCACTGTTGTCCTAGATCATAGATTTGTTTCATGGTTCCAAGTTTTCCTTGATGCAATTCTGAAAACTTGAAACATTGTATTTTTTACCAAATTACTCCCATCTGTGCTGATTATCAACATTCCTCCTTGAACAGTGCTGTTCATCCCAAACATTTCAAGGTTCAATAACAAAATGAAAAATAGACTTGTTGTTTAATCTTCGCAGAATTTTCAGCTTTTTCTTACCCCAGCTGAACAAAATGTTTTTTTAATAACATTAATTCCTACACTGCTGTTTACTCTGGGAGTAAGTTATAAGGTGGAAAGGGGTGAATTTTTTTTCTAAATAATCTCATTTTGGGGATGGGACAGGGACATCTTAATGCTCTGAACTAGGATTTGGCTCAGTTTTCAGACAGGAGGGATGGAGTTTAAGCAGGTCATTTTACCCCGTCATTATTTTGAAAACGTCTCCCTATAATTTCCAAGGGTTCTGTTGGTGCCTTACCTTCTGCAAACCTTTATCAGCTCCACCAGTCATCAACACGCACAGCTGCATAAGAACATTTACAGATGTTCATCTTAGCTCATCTAAAACATCTATTTCACTTACTCCAGTTCCGTGCCCAGACAAACACTATGGTATTTGAAAAAAGGCAAAATTCCCTGATGCTGCCAATCCTTTGCTGTTTAACATAGCCGGTTCTTCCCGATTTAGTCATTAAAACATCACCATCATCACTTACACAAGCACTTCTGACTTTGGTATTACTGAAGAGACTACAGGAGGATAGAGGGACCTCCAAGAGAAATGCCCTCCAAGAATCTTAGTGGGGCATATTCTCAAGAGAAAAAAGAACATCCAGCTATCCTCTGAATGACAAAGACTTCTATTCTTTAAGAGATCACCCAAATTATCTATATAAAAACTGTGCTATCTCAAAATATATCTTGTCATGCACACAGGGTAGTGTATATACCCCAAATATACCCCACCACATCAGGCAAGATTTCTGAATAAGTTTGATAATTTTTCTTTTGATAATTTTTTTTTTATCCAACCAACCAGACTAGGTCCATGAAGGTTTGATACTTTCAACACATGTTAAGCCTTCATATTTCTCTTAGAAGCTTTGAGATAATCTGCATCTTACCTTGATCTATACCTGTGTTTAGTCTGTGAATTGTTAACTCAATGAGTAGAGCATTGGAAGGTCCAATGTCTTCACCAGCACAACAGCAGCTGAGTAAACAAAAGTGTATTTCACTCCCTGAAGTTCAATTAACTGCTGAGTTAAATCTCATATCAAGATGATCAATTAAGGCACTTAGACTGCTGAGAGAGGAAAGCATAAACAGGAATAAAGCTCAGTTTCTAAGGATAAGTGAATAGTATTTTCTCAGATTGTTTTCCAAATAAGTTGATTTTATAAATGTGAGGAATAAACACACACTAGATCTGACAAATCAGCACAGATGTGGAGCCTTTGATTTTATATACAGATCCATAAAAGACACTAGCTTATAATAAGACAGAACATTAAGTCAAAATTCTAACTGAACTTATAAACATTATAGTATGAAGCATTCAATTTCTAAAAGAAAGACTAAAAAGGTAATAAATTTCTTCTTTAAAAGGCAAATGATTAATCATCTATAAACTTAGTAGATACTTTTAGTGATAAACTGCACCAAGAGGTTTACTGCAGAAAGGAGTTGTTTCCCTTCTGTTTCTCACACTGAAATTACTTTTTGTGTATTTCTGCAGAAAAGGGCATGGGTCATTACAATCTGATTTAAAATAAGGTCTGATTTGACAGTTGTTCATTTAGACCAAGATGCAGACTCATCCTACAAAGCCATGTCTCAAACCATGCCCTGCAGCAGCTCAATAAACACACTGACAATTGTCACACACAGATACATTCCAGTGACTCCAGAGAATGCAGAGAACCCAACACATCCTCCAGAAGGACGTGCACACTGAAGGACTGTACATCCATCACCTCTGGAGCACGTGATTGTTAATCTAACTCTATGAAATCATGGCTATTCTTAGCATCGAGTACGTCACTGTATAAAATGCTCCTCTTGAAGTGTCATATGCTCAGGATAATTTACTTCATTCACAAGAGCTTCTGAATAGTTAAAGCTCTGGCTAAATCCCAAAATTCCTCCATGACTACTCTTATCAAGCTGAACAGCATCCCAGTGTTCGACCTCCCTCAGAGAAAAGGAAAGGGAACAGCAGGATATAATCCACTCCCTAAAATGGATGGAAAGATGGTCTAAAAGTCAAAGGATGCTAAAACTACTCAAGGGGACAAAAAGCAGCTCCATACATTGCCTTGCATGGTAATTACCTAACAAATGCTGCATGTCACTCAAGAACAGCAGTCTTGCATAAGCACAGAGCAACTGCAAGCTGCACCTTGTTCCATGGGAAAGGTAAACTTGACTCCAGCCAGCTATTTCAGCAGTTACCATGCCTTCCAACTGCAGCACAGGGATGACTAAGCTCCTTAAAATTGTCTTTCCATACAGGTTGCATATAGATTCATTGGAACTAATTCCACACAGTGAGAATTCTTCCATTCCTGTGTGGTGTAAATGCCACTCTTCAAGTCTCTTACACTTCTGTAGGCAGCAGTGAAATGATTCACTGAGACCTTAAATTGCGCTCAAATCAAATAACATTGTCTCAGGCTAAGTTTAAAATCCAGGCCTGCAACTGTACTGCAGTTTCTCAGTTGGATCTAGAACACTCATCTATAATATTTCCTGGCTGGATGCTTCATTCTAAATCCTGTTGCATGAACCAAGGAAAAAATCTCTGTGGTTCTGTCCAACTGTCAAAAAAGTAAGTTCAGAATGATACCAAACATATGACTGCGATATATTTGTCCTCAGAGAAAAATTCTAGCCACTATATAGAAAAATTCCCCCCATCTGTACTAATATTTTGAGAGAATCAGTTGGATAGAACATCAAGGAAAACAGATTATTCTAGTCAACCGCATTATTTTGAAAAATAAAGTCTATCCTACATGAAATAGTCCAAAGCTACATTAAGCATAAGCAAGTTATTTTAGTTTGATTCTGCATGGAAACTACATTCAAAACTGGGTTGAAGATTTCCAGTGCACAGATATATTTATATTGTTTACACAAAAACTATTTGAGAAGCTATCCACATAGTGTCCACATCAAATTACTTTGTCAAGGTATGATCTGTAACTACTCTTGAGTCATTAGCATGCAGCCTTGATTACTTAGTAGGCATCTAACCACAGGAAAGGAAAACAAATCACATTACCTCGTGCTGATTTAAAAATTGTTACTGGTGTAATGTGATGTAAACTGACAATGCATTACAGTTCCAGCACTGCATTGCATCAGAGGTAGAACAAGCAGGGAAAGAAACAGAGCTAAGAATAGCACATTTAACCCTTCAGAGACAGTCACAATAAGCAGCAAACATAAATTAGGCAGAGCATAGATGGCACTGAAGAAATCCCCTTATTTAGGTCTTTACCAGACTAATCAGCTGGGGCACGGGAACATTTATAGAACATAACAGCCAGGTAGTCACTGCATGTGTGCACATGAACTGCCTTCAAGTACTCTGAAGTGCACACACAAGCAAAACAGACAACACATGATGCTTCCCTTCTCCCCTCATCCTGGTAAGAAACTACATCTCAAACCCTTTCTGAATAGAGACCAACATTTCAGTTCACTGCCTGGAGTTCTGAAGTGTTCTGCTTTGTCAAATGCAGCACTGGGATTGCTTCATTTCTCCTGATGCGTTTCGGGCATATTCTCTGACCCTTATCATCTACTTAAAAAGCATTCTAAGTTTGTAAGTAGAGTTGTATCATCTTGGTCTTTAAAAGTTTACCATTACATCACTGTCATAGCCTGCCTGCAAATTTCTAGGGGGAAGTAAAAACAAAGGATAGAGAGCAGGGACAGAAAGAGTATCCCTCTCCGTTCCTCTCCACACAGAGCTCAAATAAGACTGTTCAGGTTTTGGCTGCCATTCCCAAAGTCGTACCTGAGTTTGCAATTTCATTCTCCTATATAAGTTTTAAATTCATGTGATTTTTCCTGCATAAGATTTTGAAGAAAGGCTTGAAAAGGAATCGCTTGTGATGAACCAACTCCTTGTATGACAACACAAACAGAAGAATCTTTTTATTAACCACTTTTATGCCACTGCCTCAGCACTGGGACCATGGATTAACTTCAATGGGTTTGAATTTGCACCTCAGTCCTGAAAATTGCCATCACTTTAAATAGGTGAAAAGGCACTAAGTGGAAGGGAAAGATGCTGCAGCACATGCCCAGAACCTAACCTGTCTATAACTCCTAACTCTTCCACATCACTTCCTTCTCTTCCAGCAGATGAGCATTTCTGTATGTGCAATCAGTGTGAACCAAATTATCCCTGCCTTTACAAAAACATTTAAAATTTATGGCTCAGAGAAGCAAAGTGATCTCTGTGCAAAAGTCAGGACAACGAAAAGAAAAAATTTATGTGTGGAATTTTCTCTAAATAGAGATATGTTCCCCACTTGTTGTATTTCAGCATCTCACAAAACGGTTATCCACAAAACTCTTGTGATGGAGAAATGGAGCAAATGTTTTTCCATCAGCTTTCTTGGTGATGAGTCAGTCTCCTTTTTCCTCAGCTTCTTTATCCTTACATAATATTACATAATAATATAGAAGTGTTCTATTTCCCATCAAGGAATATCTTGCATGTTCTTAAACACATTAAAGCAGATTTACTTTGAAGCTTTGAATTGTTTGTAACTTCCCCCAAAAGAAGCATTGCAAATATTGCTGTGTAAATGAAGGATATTTTCAGTTCAGCGGTTAATGCAAGATAGGAAAACAATTTTGTACACTTTAAACCAAAACTTGACTTTGAAGGAAACGCTGGGATATTAACCTTTAAATGGCTATCTAAGCAAGACAACATTGTTTCAAAAACATCAGGTGAAAATTATTTATGTCACAACTGGACAATTTAAACAGGATTAAATAGCAATATAATACCTTTGGCTGACCCAAATCTGTATCTACTGAATAAATAAGTGGCCAGGAAAAAAAGTATGTCCTAGTTCTACTCATAAGTAGAACACACTAAAAACTTTTTTCTTTATGCACCCCCTTTTACTGTCCTGACTTCTCAAGGAAAGTGCTAATCCTGTAGGATCCCAGCACCTCCAGAGAAGGCTCCTCTGCCTTCCTCATTGAGTATTTTGAGGAGATCAGAGAGAGGATTAATTGTGTTAACCACTGAAAGTACACCATGGCATTTATCTCAGAAGTCTTAGCACCTGGGAGGGCAATTTCTGTGCACTGACTATTAAATACCTGTCTCCATCACGACATTGCTGGGAATGTTAACCACTACTGTGATATCAGAGAGTATGAATAAACAAAATTGCACTTAAAAATGTATTAATTGTATAAGGAACTTAGTTTAAATCATAAAAATATTCCCAAAAAAATCCAGTTTGAATTAATATGACAGATTCTATGTCCCAGGGAGACAAGGCATAATTTGCACAGAATTCCAATAGACAGTGAGCTCCATGTAAAAACCTCAGAGCAACAGGAGCAATGTCACCATAGCAAGTTCAAATTCTGAAGCAAGTAAGCAAAAGGAAAAGAAATTCAACATTTTATTTTAATCAGTATATATACACTTTTAATAGAAGCCTAATAATATCAGCAACTCTAAGATGCAATAACATCATAATTACAGAGGGGGCACAAGATCAGTTTATTTATAAGATTATCATGGACACTGACAACACAAATGAATATTTTCAATTGTAGTGATGTATAATCACAAGAAATTCATCTGCCAATGAGCCTATTTTCATTTTATGTAGTGACACTACAATAGACCAATATAAACTGAAGGAGGTCAGATATTTCTCTTTGCCATGTTCATTTCTGCTCTTTGAAAGCTGTAACAGTAGTTGTAGATGTCACCATTCTGCACAAATTGAAAATGCAAGAATGAGCCATAAGGAACTACCAGTGCTTAAAGCTGCTTGAGAAAGTCTGTACAGCTTCATTTGGTAAAGAACAGTAATTTGTTTTCAACTCATGAGGTGCTGGCTATTCTGTTTGTAATGGATTATTCCTCCCTCCATACTTGAAAAGCTGAATTTAGGGCTTTTTGTTTGTTTGTTTTGCCCTAGTTTCATTATTATAAATTATTGCATTTGAATCAGCTTTTGACCTAGATCCTAAAAAATGGATATTTCTAAGCAAGCATTCAGAGCTCACACATTCTCAGTGACAGCCACAATTCTGGGACACAAGCTTAGATTAATGCAGAGAGGGGAGAAAAGTATTGGAAGGTAAGTAATGATATTTCTTCCAGCTAATCTGAAACCGAAAGGGACAATGAGCAAACACAAAAACCACTAGACTTGTAATGAAAAAACAGGCAAAACCAGTAAACCAGCTGTACTAAATTGCTAAAATCCAGAATGCTGCATTCAGGGCCAGAAAAAATCTCTTTGCTCAGCAGGAATGAGAAAAGGTCTACAGCAAGAACCTCCTGCTTAAAAAACCTAAACCACATATGACTAATTTTCAGAACTAACAGGATAGTAGAAAGTCACTCATGTAATGGTTTGTTCAGAAGCACAAATTTCATCAGCTAAAAAAAGTCAGTTTCCACACAATCAGTCCCAATACCCAGCAGATAAAACAGATGGGTCACTGGCCATCCACAGCCCGTTTCCATGATATGCATTCTCGTGGTCTATAAATAACCGAGTAGGGACACCTGCTTCCTGGCAATGCAGTAGGAGTGCCTCTGCTCTTTTCTACTTTCATCATATTCATTATGGATAAGGATAAAAAGGATAAACACAATAAAACAATAAAACTTTTTCCTTTCCAAGACAACACATATTCTGCCACACCAGCCTCAGTACCATCAGCCAACATGTACCACCCATTCACTTGACTGAAAACTGTTCACCTCCCAAATTAAACATATTCTGAGGGAATTCATACTGGGGGGATGGGGTTATTTTATTTTCATTTTACTTCTCCTTCTGGTAATTGCACTGAAATCACTACTAAACTGCTACTTATCCTGCAAGTATGCATATTCATTCTACAAAAAGTTACTTGCTTTGTTGTTTAAAATTTTAAGTCAGAAAATGTCATTCGGTAAAAAAAAAAATAAATTGGAGAGTGACTCTGGCCAATGAATTCATTCCTTCTGAAAAACCCATAGGAGCCACCGTTTAGGGTAAAAAGATGGATAATTTCTGGTGGACCTGCCAAAGGCAACTGTGGCCTTCTGTTGTGGACACAAACAAGCTGGTAAGGCAACCTGCTCTCCCAGGATTTCATCGTTTATTCCGTTCCAAACAACTCATCCATGTCTTTGTGACATTTGTGAACAATAAGCGTAAGAGCACATAAAATCCACTGAGCACAGGCAATTGGAGGAGCAGAAGAGATTTCTGCCACTGAACACTTCAATAAAGTGTTGCAGCTGGGCATGTCCCACAGCTGCATTGCCCAAAAGCCAAGAGGTAATATTCTTTCACAATGCAGTCAGCACTACCTGCCAAAAGCCATTTCTATCTTCTTTATTCTTTTATTCCAAGCACTCACACCTTTTTTTTTTTGCAGATCTGGATGAAATAACTCCTCCCTCTCAAGATTTACAACCTCAAACCCCATCCACCCTACTTCAAGCATCTCACCTCCCACTCAAACATCATCTTTTTGCTTTGTTTACTTTAGATGCATTTCTTTCAACCTCCCTAACATGTTTTCATTATGAGCTAATCAGCTTCATGTTCCTTTTGGTTTGTTTTCTTCTCCCAGGCTTTCTCAGTACCTACCTACCCTTCTCACTTGATAACAGAAAGAACATACCCGAAATTTCTCAAAAGGCTGCTCTTCTGGAAAATAAATGTTTCCATAGGGAATACCAGGTCTAACTTAAAAAATAAAAACCAAACATAATTCACATTTCCAAATTCCCAGTCAGAAGCAGTAAATGGCCCACAAAATAAAACACTTTAGCAATACTGACCTAAAACACAAAACCTCTGACTCAAAGCCTCAATTTACACAATGCTGCAGAGCCTGGCTCTCAGTTTCAGAGCTCTGGAAGAATATGGTTTATCTCCATGCAGAACATGAAAAAAAGTATCAAAGTCTGGAATCAAATTATGCAAAATGAGAAGGCTTCCTGTCTTGCTATACTAACAGTTAACTACAATTTGAAAAAAGAAAAAAAAAGGAGGACCTGGGTGGGAATAATCAAAATCCACATTCTTCACAGCCCATACAGTCAGGAAGAATTTAGTCTTCACTAATGACTCATGCAAGTTTCCCTATAATCCCACTCTTGCCTTCTTCGTCAACGTCCTGTGTACTGCATCTATTTGTTACATGCATTTTATGCATTTTCTTAAGTAGAAATTTATTTTCTAGCACATATATATAAAGTTAATATACAAATAAATATAAATACATCAAACAAGCTGCAGATGACTATTACCATATTTGCTTCCCATTTTGCATCGGAAGTTGCCCTCAGACAAATCTGTCACACACTTAAAACCAAAGTCATTTCTGTCATCATTTGGGCTATAAGCCTGATTCCATGCAAAATTAAGTGACAATGCAACTAAACCCCCTGAGACTAACTAAGTTTAAAAACAGCCAGCATACATTCATCCATGCCACCAGCAATGGCATTAGACCAACTCGGAGCCACAGACTAATGCAAGGAATGTGGCCAAGATCAATAGTAATACCTTATATTACAAAATATGAGCTTGATTTTTCTGCTTAATTGTTTGAGCAAAGAGTAAGTATTTTCCCTTCAACAGAGTCATTTATGAAAGGAAAAATGTTACTGTTCTATTACCAAAAAAAAAAAAAAAAAATCATGTGTCTCCACAGTTATTAATAATTATACTGAAAATTTAAATGCCCAGATTTTCATAACTGCAGAGCATGAATGTCACAGTTAGCAGTCAGTTCAGGTAACTGATTGCTATACACATTCCTGGTCCAGTACTGATTCAGCAGCACCAGAAAACATTTATTTTCCACTAAAGCAGTTGGGAGACAGGTATAATGAACCATTTTAATTAACACTTATTCATCACTTCAACATAGATAAAGCATTTTGAAAAGGTTTATTTTCCAGCTTTGAATGAGTTAATTTTTAATGATTTCTTTAGCATTTCTAAATTAATTTTAAAGAATTTCCAACCTACATTTAATATCCTGTCCTTATGGCCACAGCTGAAATAATGTTTTAGAATGAAAGACGGATGATGACCTTCAGTGCATGGTGGTGCTGAGCATTGCCCAGGTGCATGATTCACACCACAGACCATTCTGCAGCTGGATTTACATTGCCTCTGTGCAATGCAAGGGACACACACACAGTAAACTGCCACTGACTAATGGGCAGTTTCTCTATTTTATTCACAGGACAAGTAATAAAGCAAGAGGGAATTAATTTGCATTGCCCAAGGATTTTATTCCCTAGCTGTCTTCTCCTCTCACTTGGATGCACTTACCTGTATGCAGAGGTACCAATAAAGCAAATTCTCTGGAAAAGGTTCATGAATATTACAGGTTCCACAGTCAAGCTCTGCAGTAACTGATAAAGCAGGAGACACCTGAGCACAAATCTCTATTTCATACCCATCCAGACCAAAAAATATTAGGAACACCACTTAGTAGTGTTTCTATTTTTGCTATGTACAATCTGAGGGAGTAGAAGTCGGTATTTCAAATCAGAGCTACTTCTCAAATTCAATATAGATTTCACCTAAGTAACAACTGAAATGTGACACCTTGAGCTTTCTATACACCCCTTCTAGGAAACAACTTTCTCCAGACAAGATTTTGTGTATTTTTCAGGCCATACCTTACTTGGGTCGTTATTAAATTTGTGGGTTGGTTGTTTGGGTTTTTTTGGCCCAGAACGGGAGGTGGATGTTGCTTGGGTTTGGAATTTTGATATTCACCTATTTCAATAAAAGGAATGGTGAAGATTTCTGCCACTGCTTATTCAGGAATTAACAAAGCTTGGACTCACATCAGTTAAGAACACTGATATTCAAGAGGCCCTGATCATAAACTCATGCAGAGTCTAAGAAATTAAGTAATAATTTATATTTTTGGCTAGGCCCTCAAATTTGAAAGCCTATCTAAATTTAGTAACTTGCCTCTCTCTACTGTGTATTACTTTATTCCACATGCTTCATTCTGTTGCTAGTTACTGCTTAGCTATTTTTCACATTTAAGTATGTAATTATAAAGTGACCTTCTTCCAAATGTTGTACCAAGACCTTTAAGAAGCATGTCAGAAACTACAGTCTCATCTAAAGCATTTGAGCCTTGCATGAGATGTAAAACCAATAGATTTTTGTATTTCAGAGTTAATCAGATGCTTTATATTGGTATGGAAAGGCACATAATATCAGAAAATAAACATTTAATGAATTGCTCTTTCAGTTGTCTTCAGTAAGGGGTCAAAATCAACATCCTTCACAAACCTCTTCCTCCTCCCCTTGTGCCCATACCCAATAACCCACAGTTCCAAGGAACTCTAGAGCCTGGCGCAAATACCATAAAAGTATCCCTGTTGCCTGTGGAAAAGGGTACACCACACACGTTTTGGAGATTTGATTTCCTTTTCTTGGATAAATTTTCTTAATACTTGGTGGTTTTTTAAAAAAGTGGGAAAAAGCCTTAAAAAAATGCCATATGTTCTACTGAGCTTCCAACAACTGATGCTACACAGTGTAGCCAGAGTTAGAAAGCTTCAGTGGTGGCACATGCTGCATCAACCTCAGGAATCTGGTGTACAGAACCCTCAGTAAAGACATTACAAGTTATGCAATAGTAAAGCCTCAATGCTTATTTCATCCCAAGAAAATTTCTGTCACAACGGTTAACTCCACAATCACTAACAATAAATTTACTTATTCACAGCAAAATCAAAACCCAGGCAAAGAATAGAGCAGTAGAAAAAAAAATGGCCAAAACCAGAACCCTCAATGTTTTGAATAATTTCCAAGCATAAAAAAACCATTGAAAATTAATGTCTGAATGCTTTGAACTCCTCTGCTCAGAAAAGAAAATGGATGGGAGAAAATTGCTAAGGAATTTTCATTGATAAATCAAAGCATCTCTCCTGCTCCCATGAGCTGAAGTACATTATCACAACTAAACCCACCTGACATACCTTCAAATAATCCAAGCAGCCACTGTTTCCTTCTAGAACTATGGAAACATTAACTTGCTATTCCTTGCAATTCTTTTTACACCACAAAACTCCAGTCTGGTCTCCCATCAGTGACCTCATCCTTAGCTTCAATCTCTGAGCAGCAAGTTCATCTATAAACTAACTGCTTTATTTTAATTCTGAGGCACTAAGATGAGTCAAGGAGGTTGGCAGGCAGTCAGTTTTTCACTGACCTGTAAGCACAACATGAATTTTAATACCCACTTCACTCATTTAGCTGACCCAATCCTCAGCAGCACACTTACTAATTACAGTTTTAAATCCTGTAAAGTAGTTTATCCTTTATTGTAATAGCCTATTACAAACACCAAGCTCTAGTGTTAAACATTTTTGGAAAACTGCCTCACTACCAGTTTTTCTGACAGTATCTGCAGTTCTTCTATAAACATTAAAGCATTATTCTCTCCTCACAGCACATTAAGAAAGGATATAATTAACTTTGTATCAAAAGGATTGCCAAGGTCTTCAAGAGTGGTTAGCATTTTTTTAATGAGATATGAAAAATAAAATATTCAGGATTTTTCCTAAAATTGAGATCCCTTCTTTTGCATCTCTGAACAAGCTCTCAAGAAAGGAAAACACAGAAGAATCACAATTGTATTTCAAAAAGCTCCTAGCATGTCCAGATCAAATTAATAGAGAGATCAGAACAGAGATGTCAACAAAACAAAAAGCATAAACAAGGAGATGCAAAAGCTATTTCTGGACTGTCTCTTCTCTGCATACTTAAAGGGAAAAGGTACTTTTACTGTCTTCTCTATCTCACACTACAGAATGTACTGGCACACTCCATACTGAGTCTCAGGGGTTTGTGTTTGAGCTTGAGGTTTTGGGGTTGGGGGAAAGGTTCCATTATTGAGATATACAGGAAAACTGAAATCAGCTTCCCTTTAAATTTTGGTTGTCTCCAACCATCCCAGACAGGCAGAGGAAAGCACCCCTCCTCAGAGCAGTCAGCCAGCAAACTGGAGCTGTGAGGATGAAGCCCACACTTCCTACTGCCATGGGAGCAGCTCTGTGCCAGGCCAGAGGCTGAGCTGAACTCAGAACAATATTCAGCAAGATTCTGCTGGCCTGCAGCAAAACCAACATGATATTGCCATTGCCAGCCAGAGATAACAGGCTTCTTATGAACCCATCCTTTCCAACCTCAGGAGAGGTCTGGAATTGTCTTGGTCTGTCTGGAGATCAAATAGGAAGGTGCTATTGCTGATTTTAGTTACAGCTTAGCTTTGTCCAATTGTGTGGTCTAAGACCTATTGTTACAGTAACTACAAGATATTCCTCCGATTAATGTAGCATAATAACAGGTAGTTATGCATTCCAGAATAAACTGTTTACAACCCTAGAATAACAATGTAGTACATATAGAGTTGCCCAGGCACAAGATGACAAAGGGCTTGAAACTACAAACACAGGAAATTAAAAGAGATCTCAACTACATTCAGCTCATGGATAGTTGATTACTGGTCCTTAAATGCATGCAAGTTTCAGAGTTGGGTAAAACTAGATATGACAAAAAAATGAAGAGTAAGCATCCAATATATGTATCTATGCAGTATTTTGGAAAATTCAGCTGCAATATGGAATTCCAGACACATGAAGAAGGACTAAGGGATAGGCATGCACTAAAAACAGGATTAGCCCCAAGAGGGTTCTACAAGAAGACAAAAACAGCATCATCAGAATCAGTTTCCTTCTTGTGAAATGTTGCCAGGCTGTCACTTCCCTCCCATTCCTTGTTGAGGAAAGCTGCACCTGTTGACCTTAGCACACAAAAGGGGGTGGCAAATGGATAAATGAAAAAGCAGGGGGGAAAGGGGGTAGATACAAAGGTGCATGGAATAATGAGTTTAAGTGTATCATGACTGAGACCTTTTCTACAGCAGTACTCTCTCTGAAATACTTATTCCTAGGCTAATAATAACTCTTTGATTAGACTATCAAGACTTAATTAGGCTAACAATAAACTTCTGGCTTTGCCTTTGCATATGAAGTGTTTCTTCAGACCACAAGTTGCACAAGGTGCAGTGCAGGAATTCATGCAGCCAGAGGGAGAGTGCACCAGAAGGAATGATTCCAAAAGGGGAAATCCTGAGTGCTAGCTTCTATTTCAAAGCCTCCTCATAAATTTCTAGTTAAGCAGTCCAATAAAAGACATCATTTCATAAGCAGTTGCATCACTGATAATAAATCTTTTAATTTCAAGGTTTTTCTGCATATGAATGAGGTATCTAAAAGTAGTTAAAATCACATATAAAGGGTTGTATTTTTATTACTCAAGAACAAGTACGCAAACTGCTTATTAGCACCAAAATTAAACTGATTTAACATTTATCTCTAAATGAAAATCTGATAGCAGCTGTGCAGTAAAGACACTTATGAATAAACTGAAGTTGATTTACTTCTCTAGTCATGTACAGTACCCATTTTGGAGATACACTTAAGTATCTCTTGATTTTCTTATCCTGCCAAAATGTTATAAGAAAACCAGTGACTTGCTGATCTCTGAAAAGTGGAAGTTGACTAGAAACAAACTGTCCTTGAAACAATACATGGGGTTTTGCAGAAATACCTGGCAACATTGTTCTGCCTTTACATAAGCTTTCCTACTGTTTTAGAGGGAATAGTGATTAGTATACATGTGAGTATGGGCTGGCATCAGCATTTATACTATCAAGTACAAAAGTGAAATACAAGCATGATAAGCAACAATTTTATATTTACGTTAGAGCAGCCAAATATCAGTAACAAACACTGTCTGATTATTCAAAATAGTATTCAGGTTAGTGGATTTTCCTTTTTATTTTTTTTTGGCAGAGTGGTAGAGCTAATGGGCTTTTGTTTTCACTGCCACATCCATTTTCTATCCAAGGAAGTATTGTTCAAGCAGCTCGGTTTCTGTTTATCCAGTTACTCAGCTACTTAAGCATCCCTTCAGATCAAACAGCACTGCACAATGAAAGTAACTTCAAAATGATTGCCAGAGGTCAAGATACTTTAAGATGTGCAGAGTATGGGCAATAGGACAGCACAATACACAGAGACCAGTGCTTTCATTAGCATACACAGGCACTACATGGTTTTTCCATACATATTTCAATAATGAAACCATAAACCAAAGGTAATCCTGTGTAAGGAGACCAACTTAGGAAAGGCAATATGTCTGGAAGATTTAGAATAGTAATACAGAAGACTCTATCTGCTGATCTACGCCTTTTTACATGCCTACACATCTGTGGTAGACTTGCTTTGAGCTCTCTTAGAACATCACCCATCAAGAGCAGGACCTAGTTACCTACAGAACACTGGGTCTGCCAGTTCAGACCACAGAATTAGGACCCACCCAAAAGCATAAACTTGTAAAGTTTCATTGAATTCCAGGAGACACTGGAGGTGTCTACAGTGAGAATCCTACAGTTAAGGATTCCTGATCAAAGACAGTGGAGATCCTTTAGCTTACCTATTCTCTGAGTAAGATGCAAGTGTTCTGCAATTCAGCTACCAATGAAGAAAGCAGTGCTCTGTCNGTTAATATGGGGGGGGGGAAAGATCAAGAAGTACAGTATTGAAGAATTAATAAGCACAGGGAAGTATAGGCAAAAAATATAGCTGCTAAAATGTGGTTGAAAAAAAACTGTCAGGGACATCGAGCTGTTATAATAATGGAATACATCACCCTTTGAGATCTACAAGAAAATGTCAAAATTGCATTTTTTCCCTTGTTCTATGGAGTCCCAGTAAGACAATGACATGATTAAACAAGGCAAGAAAAGAACATTGAAAATATCACAGAGGTATCTCACATGTTTCACTATCATATACTTTCAATAATTCATGGGCAAGTTAATTTAAGTATTTTAGAGATGTTATAATCAGCCAACTATTCACTAGCAAGTCACTACACCCCTGCAGTCACATCTGAAGTAGCTTTAATTTACCAGCAGATAAGTAATGAACTAACAGTTTAAGTTACAGTATCAATGTTATGACATTTCAGTTAAATTGGAACCTGGTTTTCAGTCTTTTCTATGGTGCATCTCTCACAGGGAGACACATGGCAATTGTACTCTGTGTGGTGACGTCTCCATTGCAACTGACCAAAAGATCCAGTTTTGACAACATTTTCAATCCTTCACTCCACATGGATCTTCTTTAGGGTTTGTTTATTCTACAGTGGCTGCTGGCAACATGATACGGAATATTAGTCTGGCTTCTGGGTTTTTGTTTGGATGGTTTTTTAAAGACCTACCAAACCAGCACAAGACTGAATCATTTATCGTTTTAGTTAAATTTCTGACATTCTCTATCAGAGATCTGAAGTTCTATTTAACTCCTCGAACCACCCTCCCATGTCTCACAAGGAGATGAGTAAAGCATCTAGTTTCATGAGTAAGCACATAGCTAAGGCCAAGAAAATTAAGTAATTGCTCATCTCTGCAGTGTGTTGAGAACATAACTGATGCATGTACCACACCTCTGAAAATGGAGGCTGGGCAGGATCAGCTGCCAAGGTCAGGCTACAGGTGAAGCCACCAATATATTACCAAAACCCATAGTTACTGAGCTAGAAAGCAAAATTTGAAAAAATCTTAAAGTAGTGGTACTTGAAATGTAAAAATACAAACCAAATGCTTCAAAGTGTATATTAGCTGCTGTATTTGCAATCCCATTTCCTTTCTTTGTCTCCCAAATTGGGGACTTTGCAAAGCAGAGCCTGCACGCCCAGCAAAAGCATGTCTCTGCTATTGCCTTAGCATTTATCTTCACTTTAATGCAGAGTAGTTAATAGAAGAGTTTGATGGATCATTTGGAAGAAGCAGCTGAGCAGAGAAACCTGTTCTAGAGAATGGAAACTTTTTTTGCATTGTGTAATTAGAAGCAATAGGAAAGACATTGACCATGCCCTCATCAACTGGAGCAACATTCTATCAAGCATTTAGGTTAAAGCACAAAGGCATGCTTCCCTTAGAAAGTGGATATAGTGTAAATGCAGAGAAGAAAGCTGGATGCAGTATCCTGGCTAGCTTTTCTAAAAAGGTAAACAGGATATGAATATAAGTTTTGCAAGGTAATGTTATTTAAAAAGGCAAAAGCTCTCCTTGCTGAAAAGTCATATCCTACTAATGGAATAGAGAAGTGAATCATTGGCAAGAAAAGTTCTGTGTAGCTGCTCTTGACTGAATTACATCAGATCTAAAGTTATTCCAAAGCAGTGTAATGCATGCTTATAGAGTTAATAATATCATACTATATCAATTATAATATGTAAGTTAATAATTTCTGTTACACAGTTTCAGTTGAAATTTCTAATGATATCAAAAATACAGATTGAGATATCAGGTAAGCTGTGAAAAAGTTCAGCACTTGCAAAGTCTGATCTGAGATCAAGGGCCACAGTACCATTACTGTCACCTGCTTTCCAAACATGTACTAATAGATTCGTCCAGCCATTACAGCAACATACCAAGTCAAATATAGTGTCCTTAAACAACTGTTCATTTCAGCACAGCTGTAGACCTAGAAACAGTGAGTATTTTAAGCAAATTACAGTATTTGAGAAAATCTCAGGTATCTACATGATTTTCATTCTTGTTTTACTATGCAAGGAATTATTGGAAAGATAAAAAGCCATTAACGCTGTTCACTTCTAGAAATGGATAGATTTACCTCTGCCAACTTAACACTTTGAAAGAAAAAATAAAAGAGAAGTTGGTGATTTTCACTGAACCTATCCCCATTCCAGTCACGGAAGCAATTGTCAAGGCCCAGCAGGGGCTGGTCGCTCCCCACAGCCCAGGGAGCAATTGCTCACCAGCATGGCCAACAGGGCAGGGCTCTACCAACCAAAGCCAGCAGTCAAGCCAGAGAGCAGGGCAGGCTCAGCCAACAGCCCATGAGGCAAACCCAGGATGGTAACACAGGTCCCAGGTCAAACCAAGCAATTGCCCTGCATGTGAGGGTCAGGCCAAGGCCAGGACACCAACCCCAGGGGTCAGGGCCCTGCTCTGCAGGACCCACAACAAGGCAGGGCACGGGCACGGCCACACTGGAGCTCTCCCATCCCCCCAAGCACAATATGGGCTGGAGGCTGAGTTTAAATAGAGCCCATGGGTGTGGGTCAAGGCCTCAGGGGAAGCTGCTCAGGGCCATCAAGGCTTCAAAGCATTGACAACAACAGTCCAAGCAGCAACTCTAGAACCTGCATGTTCCTCCTTTCTGATTTACTTATTTCTCTTGAAGACTGCCTGCCTTCTAAAATAAGGCAAAGACAAGAATCTTATTTTGCCTTTGATATAGCAGCTAAGGCATACTCGGGTGTGTCAGCTTGTTCTGACTCATCTCCATTTAAGTTTGTCCTGGATACTGTTTGCTTGCTCCACTTTGCACTGTATTTGCCTATAATTTGCTCTCTCTTCATCTAACAAAATCTATTAACCTTTCCTGGTCTTCCAATTTCCCCTCCACGTATTTTTGTCCATTGCTGTTGTTGCCTATGTCTACACTCAATCACTTTCTGCCCTAAATGTTTCCTGCCATGATCTATCTTTCTCTTCTTACTCCATTCTCTCCTATATATGCTAAGTAGGAATATGAACTCCTTAATACACAGGTGAAATACACTTTGGGTTTGCCTCTTAAAAATAATCTTCTTCAGGGGCACTTTTAATAATACCCCAGGAGCAATCTGCTGATTCTTAGTTCTGAACACCAATTCAGATGCTAAATTATGCAGTAGGTGGATTTTTTTCCCTAGTATTTAAAATAACCAATTGTTTAACACAAGTTAGTTTCTCCCACTTCCAAGTCTGAGACACATTATAGTATATTTCAAGAAATTAAAGATGCTGCTAAATAATAACGAAGTGAATTCACATTTCACTTTCTCTTAAATTTACTGTTCAAGTGGTTTTGAAAGCCCTAATGTTATCTCAGCATTCAATGGACACAATTAGTGACCATCTTATCAAATAGCATGGGTTTGAATGGGCTGAAATGATACCTTGAGGCAGACTCCAGAGCTTTGCTATGAACAGCAAGTGTATTTCAGAGAATGGGAATTTTTTTTTCAAATATGAACAATCACAGGTAGTAGCCTTTGTATCTCTTCTGAATGAACAAATTTCAATCACTAAATGCAGAAAGCATTCACATTAAAACAAATTTTAATGCGCAGTGGTAATTTATCAAAGTCAATTGAAAATGTTTTTCTACCTGAGCTGTTCTACATCTCAGAGATTCGAAGTCAAGACCTCTATTTCCATTGTGCTTCCATCTCTCTCTTTTGAAAATGTAAGTGAAAGAACATACAGTGCAACACCTACAGTGGTCTCAGCTCAAAACAATGGCTTGAAAGCGAAAATAAAGACCCTTATGATCCCACCCACATATCCATCTTCTGGATTGTTTCACAGTATTTCCCAAGAAAGCTTTTTTTGAGACATCCCATGTAAGTGCTTGCCCAGTTTAGCCATGTCTGCCTTCGTGACCACATGGCTGGGAGACACTGAGCCTCTGACAGGAAGGGCTGCAGAGCCTTTGCACAGCCCCTTTGATTTCTGCAGCCAAAGCAGGACACAGCCCCTCCAATACCAGCAGCTCTGGTATGAGGGTTCTCTCTGTGTGAACAGGCCAACCATGCAAATCTGATTCAAGGGTATCTTTCTCATGGAAATTGCCTGGTATTTTTCTAGCAGATCAAAGTTTTTTGATGTAGGTGTTAGTGGGAGATGAGAAATTTCATCAAACAGTCATGGTACTTTCTCAGTCTTTAAAAAGAGGCATAAGTCCTTCTATCAGCATTTTGATTACCAATTTATACAAAACCATACTACTTTTTACTTTAATACATCTGAACTTTTAAAGATTTTTTTTTAAAAAGAGCATTTAAAATACTCGTACCATTTAGTGTCCTTGGAAGGGAGTGGGAAAATCTATAAATCAAAAAGCAAACAAAAAACAATTAAAATCATTGTTCCATTGTGCAAAAAAATATGCAAATCAGCATAAGACCTGGGTGTCATGCTCATAACAACTTCCCTGCTTTCCCAGAACCAAAAATCATGTCTCTCCTGCAACAATACAACAGTATCTTCATTAACATTTACCTGCAGGCAGGTCACACATGCACAGAATAACTCCACTTTGCTAACAAAGCCTACACAAGGTAAGATGGACTGACATCTCCACATCCTGCAACTTCTGGTGTGAACATCTAGTCAAGAGGAAAAGGTGCAGGATCTAAGCTATGAACAACAGGACACCTTGAACATAAACACCACACAGATACAATGCTAAACCAGCTTCAACATACAGGATGCAGTGCCAAGTTACCCATTCTAGAATCATGTGTTGCCTTTTCTCCATCATGCAAGGATCAGCCTTGAGATGCCAGAAATTTATTACCTATCAAATTGCACAACTTCAAAGTAAATAAGTCAAACAGGAAGAAGCAGGGACCTAAATCACATTTCTCCTTCAAAGGCCACAATGACTTTTCTGGAGCATCAAACAATTCCGTCTAATAATGCTGTGTGACACTACTGCCTTGAGATGTGGTTTCACAGTAACTCATGGATTTTGCTCAAGTTTCTTAAAAGATCTTTTCACTTGCCTGACAAATGTCACTGATCTGACCAGCCATAGTCAAACCCATGTACATTTCTTAAGTGCACTCCATAACCAGTTTAAAATCCTGTTAACACCTTTTCTTCCGTGGTTTTATGCTGCCTCTGGAATTAGTCTGAATGCATAGTAAACCTGGCTAACACAGAGTCACAGTAAGCATCTTAAGGGGGTTTTCTGCCTTGTTAGCAAATTCATCAGCACAAAACACCATCCAACTGACTTCACAACTGATGACAAAATCAGGAAGAGAACATAATCAAGCTTTTATCTAGTTGGGAGGCAGGGGAAGAGAATTACCACTCCCTCCTTCCCTTCCTTCCTTCCTTCCAGCAGCAGTAAGCTATTAGATCAGCTTGGCTATTCATGTATTCCCAAAACAACCATGATAATGTATGTCAGCATTACCACAGCCTAAATCATCATCCTGTCCATCACATGTGTGCTGGCTCTACACCGACCCAAGAAAACTGACTTGGAAAAAACAAAAAAGCACAGTGCACATCCTGTTAGTCAGCTCCCTGAATAAGCTGTCTGTGGATTATATGAGTGCCCTGGAAAGAGACCATGAGACTGTGTCACATGGAGGGAAGGGAAAAGGTGGAACCACGGCAGTGTTGACTTGAGTTGGTTTAAGCTGTTGTGTAACAACACATAAAACTACTTATTTAGTAGCTTAAAGTGATTAGACTTGAATGAATCAGATTCTGTCAGGCTGGGTGCATACACAAAAATTACACAGACAATCTCAATACAAAGGCAGGCTACCCGCAGGCTTGATGTTTCATGTTACCTAAGATATGGTATTAAGGACAAGCCACAGTGTTCTTTTTCTACATGAGACACAAACCTTGCAGTTCATTCAGGCCTTTATTTCAAAGAAAAGTGTGTCATTCACTGCTGTTTTCCTAGCCAGAAGCCCCAAGTTTTAAATGGCTGTCAGATATTTTTTTTGCCAAAGGAAGCAAATTAATGACTGAAAGATTAGATGACTCAGAGGAAACAGGTACAGCAATAAATCAAATATATGAAAACATGAGAAAATGATGAGAGGGTCAGAAGTTCTTCAGCCTTAAGCACTTCTAACAGTGTTAGGCTTCCCCAAGGCAGACAGCCACGAAAACCTAAAAAAAAGGCCATGAGACTCAAGCTCTCACTTGCATTGATCATGTAAGTAAAAACAACTCAGACTTGTCTTGTCCCCAGCCTGCCAGCATCTTCATGAACCCACATGTTTAAGCAAGACACTGTGCCAGTTTAATGTCATTAATAAAGCTGCCACATGCCAGTAGTTGTCACCCCCTCTGCATAGACTACTGACCCTCCAAGTGAAGATGGCCAAAAGAAACCCCAGAATTCATAATTTAGAAGACTTTTACTCATCATACTCCAACATAGATGGAAAAGGTATTGTTATTTTGAAATCAGTGCACATGAGTAAAATGTCTTTATCACAGCTTACTGGTTCTTGCAAAACAAAGGCAAACACACTTTGACTTGCTTCTACCACCACACGAACAGATGTTGAAGGAAGACAAAAAAAAGGAACAAAACATATGGAAAAGCTTGGAAGCTGGTCCCTAGAAAATGACAGATCTGTAGAGACAAGTTTACCTTGGAGCATGCCAGCATCCACAACTGGTGTATCAACAGCTCTCAGGGCTTCCGTTTGGGAAGATGTATGAAAAGGAATTCAAGTGTGCTGACAAAGATGAAGAAAATAACTTTTGATATTACAGCCTATGAGCACTCATAGAGATCATAAAGAGTAAGAACTATACAGAGAGAATATAACTTATTTTTTTAAGCTGACATAGTAGCACCAAGAGGCACTTGTATAATTTTTCATTAGTATTCTCAGCTCGTGCAGTGCACAGTGCAGTTCATTACTCCAGACCAGGGAAGGTCTACAAAAATGCAATGAACTCTCAGTGATTTTCATCCTGAGATCCCAAGTCTGTAATCCAGACAGTGCTGATTTTAAGGCATAGTTAATTCTGGCTACACAATGACAAAAGTCCACCTTCCATAACACTTTGCCTCCTGGCATTAAAGCCAAACACAGATTTTTACTTCAACAGGTCAGAGAAGGTGTTTTTTTCATCTCTCACAAGCACAAGAGAATGAATGTATGTGTCCAGTACACTGTAATGCAGGTACCCAGTAAAATGCCTTTTGTTCAGGAAAATGTGGCCAATTAATCTGATTGCAGGTGTCACAATGTTAGTGACTCCACAAGAAAAGTCTGTCCTTTAGGGATGACATCAATTTTCAATGCACTATCCTATATGCATTTAAGTGTACACTAGAATGAATAGCAACCATTTGCATTAAATATTTGCTGAACTTGTTCCCTTCCGTGTATATAGATTTGAGCTGCAAAATTCTCAAATATGGGAGTCCCTGTGTGAAGCAAAAGTGTGGATTTTTTCCTGCTGAAGATAAAGCAATGCTCATATACTGCGCTTACTTAATGAACTGGTATGGTTTTGGTTGGGTTTTGTTTTCTTTTTTGGTGGGTTTTTTTAAACAGCAGTGGGATCCAAGAATCACTTTGCATTTAAATTTACAGTTTAAATTTAGTGAAATAACTAGTGATGTTTATTTAGTTAGGTCTGACTGCTGCCTGCAGCTAGCATGAGGAAAATGAAGCATATTAATACAGCAGTTACAGACTACATCCATATTTGTAAATGATAACTGATACTTCTGGAAGTATATTTCATGTAAGAAGTTCATATTTTAGCAGGATAATGGTACACCTAACATTCAAGACAGAAAGGATAACAAATATCAAGTCATCAAGGACTTTGATGTGCAGATAATATGCATCATGGAGAATCTAAAGAACATGCTGGAGAGCTCCACAAACTATTTATATTCATTTGTAAATTATTCTTGAAAAAACTGGTGAAGCTCTGGATTATTTCCAGAAGGAAAGCAGAAGGAAGCTTTGTGTTGGGTCCTTGCAAAAGACAATAAATGGGACTGTCCAGGAAACCATAAGTCATTTGGCCTCAAAGTGCTGTTCAAGCAAGCAAATTACAGAAGGTAATCAATAAACACAAAAATAAAACAATTAAGCAAAATTATGCTACTTAGCACCATTTCAAGGAAGGTTACTTAATATGACCACTAACTTTGTAATGATATATGCTTTCCAAAGTTTTGAAACAAAATCCGCACCCTACAAATTTATGTAGGCCATTCAATTATTGATTATTAAAAATAATTATTTTCACTTTTAACCTGGCTAATCAATATAATTTTTAATTAGTTTTCCAATAGATCTCTTTGTGTGCTACTCCAGACTTATAATATGAATTTAGACAAAAAAGTTAAGAGTTGGTAGATAACAGCTAAATGATTTATCAGCCCTCTGCCACCACCTCTCAACTTATTTCCATTTCATTTCTCACCTCTTGGCTTACTTTATGACACTCAGTGCCTTTTAAAAACCAACAGAACTAATTCTGACTAAGGCACTTGACAGGCAAAAGCCTCATGTGAAGATCTGGACTGTGCTACTGTACAATTCAAGTTCTACTCTTCTAATTCATGTTTAAAATTTATTTTCTTTCTCCATTATTCTTGCTTCAAAAGGTAAGAAGGAAGAAAAAAAATCAAATAACTTTCTTATCAAAAACTTATATTGCACTGAACAGGACTTTTGCAGCTTGTGCAATTTGTCACAGTTAAGGAGAACAGCTGCATATTTCTTTTTAGTAATACTTCAAATGCCTCATGACTTAAAGCAAGACTATTTTGTCAAATAAATCTTCATATATCATCTTATATCTGCCAGCTCTTTATGTGGAAAGTATATTTTTACATTTTGGGTGGATTCAAAATTTATTAGTCATATTTAAGCATGACAGCTAAAAACAGAGGAGCATATCATACCCTCTCAGAGAGATGTGGAGTTGAGGGGAAGAAAGGTTCTCAGATTTACTGCATGAAAGGCTTTTATTTTCCCCTAGTTGTTTATTGCCTTTAGCTTAGGGAAACAAGTTTTTCTCTAGCTCTTTAGAATATTTTACATAGCTTTGTGGGTTTTTAAAATCTTTTGGACAATCACAAACTTTAGCATAATGCACCTGCTAGTTCATTCATGACTGTTAGGAATCATCTTTTGCTGGAAATAGTTTCAAAACTAGTGTTTCCTATATGAAAGAATACATTTATTTTATTTGCATTCCTTTTGAGTTGTTTTTCAGCAAAATAAGACATGATTCCTTTCACACCCTGCTTCCAGCCTTTGAAGAAAAATCTTGTATCCAAACCATGCAGCAATTGCACCACCTGATGGACCTATCAATGGAATCCAAATTATCCTGCAGATTTTTCACAACAGCAGGTCAGAAATTAGCTCCAGTTATCAGCCTGATGAACCATGGCTTCAGCAAGTTTTTGAGTTAAACTCAACTTGAGAACAGAAGTGTATGTACAGAACAGCAGAGAGTAGATGCTGCTTGTATTCTTGATTACCTACTTGTCATTACAATTGGTAACTGATTGACACAAAGGTGAAGCACAGCACACAAAATCTGCTACATATTTTTAATTCAGATTTGGAAAATGTTTAGAACTGTCTGTGACTACTGTTGGAAAATTATTTTCTTTGTTTTAGAATCTTTTTTCAGCATAGGTGAACTACAGTAACATTCAGGAACTCCACTCAATTTTATTTAAAATGTTCTTTCCAGCAAATTCATGTACTAAGATTTGACCTTTTTATTGTTTCTATTTTTCTCTATGGATCAGGACGGACCATTATAAATATGTCAGAATTCTGGACTGAACTGCTGGTGTTGGGGCTTCTGAGGATCATTCTAACTTCATAAAAATTACTTTAAACCCCAACTTCAGGACCTTGGTTTAAAATGTCATCAGAACTGAAATTTTCACTACAAAAATAGTGAAAATGTTGGGATTTGGTCCTTTAAGAAGGGTAGCACTGACTCACTCATTAATTGATAGCCTACATCTCCATTTTTAGCTATGCTTGCTTTTGCTTCCTCTTGCACATTGTGCGACTTTTTGAACTGACTGGAAACTGACAATCATCTGCTTCCTGACTAATGCAAATTCAAAACTCTCTGGCACTTTTTAAAACTGCAATCATTAAAACTCTTGGCTAAAGAGGTCATATTAAAAAAAAAAAAAAAAAAGAAAAAAAGAAAAAAGAAGAAGAAAAAAAGGATCCACTGTATTTTTAAAGATCTCTCAAAAAAAGTGCAAACAAAAAATGTTTAGCTAATGAGAATCAAAAGCCAATCTATAGCAGGCAAGGCGAAGTGGATGAGTGGTAAACAAATTTCTCTAATAAAATGTTCAATAGGACTCATAATTTAATGAGACATTCTAAGCCTGTTAAATGTCACCTCTTGCCCAGAAGATGGAGCATTATGCTAAAATATTACAAACCAAAAAGCGTAAGTGAACTATCCAAAGTATAACATGACCCCAACAGACCTTTGGCAGTTTCACTTCTGCTGAAGTGAATGCAGCCTGTGGGGCAAACAGCACCTCAGTAATCTGTGGGAAAAGAAGAGGGCCTGGAAGTGCTCAGTCTGCTCCGAGTCCACTGTCATACCTCATCATTCCAGCCCATTTCTGCCACTGTGGAGTGGGAAGAGTGCTGAGCCAAACATCCTTCTTTACTGATTCTTCCTCCAGCTGCCCCAGCAAATGCTGCCCAGTTACAGGAATGTGATCCCTTGAGGAGGGAGCAAAGCCTCTCCAGTGAGAACTCAAATACTCCTATCACCACTCCAGAGCTTCTGGGGGCAGATTCAGAACAGAAAGGTCTCAGCAGGCAGCAAAATTCATTTGGAGCAGAGCTTCTGGTTTTCTATCCTTTGAAAGGCATCTAATATACACATGCAATCAGTGCTTTAAGAACTCACCCTGTACATGAACAAAATTGAAATAATCAGGGCATTCCCTTCAAAACTGTGCTACTGTTCTGAACTTAATTGCTAATGGAGACAGAAGTCCAAGTCTGACCTCAAGTCAGGACACTGAGGAGACACAAGTGCTTTTACCTCCCTCCAGAGGACAGAGACGAGGAAATGACCGTGCAAAGATGAGAAGTCAAGCCAACTTCTACTGATACATGCTTATAAAATTTCTGTTTGATTTTTAAAAAATCTTTAGAACACCCATTTAAACAATGTTGTTTAATGGCCACTGGGGAAAAATGCATGAGATTTTACACTCTAAATAGAATTGCCATGTAAGATTGTAGTCTGAGCAATGGTGGAGCAACTAAAGAAACTGAAAACATAATAAATCATTCTGATTAATGGAAATCATTCATGTCATGGACCTTTCAGAGAAAAATAAAAATAAACTCCAAGCCTCACTGTATTTCTGTGAGTTTTTGACTAAATCCAGCAAGACAAAAAAATTTGATTTGAAAAAGGTCATCCATCATTCCTCTGTGCTGGTACTCTTCACCTAAGGATAAAACAACAAAAAAAAATCAGAATGCAAATTATTACATTTTTAAGTGTTCAAACAGCCTTTCATCCCAGCTTTATTTACCAATGCTACTCACAGCAGACTGCATTTGAGGATTTAAAATGATTTTCCTTCCAAAAAAGCTTCACAAGCTACTTTTGAGCTACTAAAACACTATGCATAGTTATGAATGGAAGATAAATATGTCCTTAGACTTACACAGTCTCTAAACTACCATTCTAATTTTCATTAATAACTTTGAGTATATATGTAAATATGTATAAAATTAATGTTACTATTGAAAGCGAATGGTATCTCTTTATAAAAATGCCAGTATTTTAGAGAGGTTAGTGCTGGTGCTCTTACTCTCAGCTCCTCACACAGTTATGCAAAGGGACAGCTTCTGAAGACCAAACAAAACCTGGGCAGAATCTTTTCTCGTACATAGACGAAAACAACAGTCCCCTTTATGAATGCACATTTGGAACATCCTCAGTTTGAAGATTCAGACTGCACAGAGAGGACTATCTGAAAAACTGTCGCAGTAACAAATGCACTCAAAATGTTGTTTCCAAATCAATCATTGGATTAATCATTAGCGTCTCAGAAGCTTTAATGCACAACAACGCCATTAATAAAATGTCAGTGTGCACAGTTTTAGACTACTCTGTTATGTAAATAACTAATCTACTAAAATGAAGCATCTCAGGAGCCTCTTAGTGCAATATCAAATGTTTCAATATAAGCAATAAATCATAAATTGTTCACTGGGTTTAAAAGAGCAACAAAATTTTTAGCGTAAGTCCTAGATATCCTTCAGCTATTATGCTCTAATTTATTAAATACCTACTCTGTGGCAAAATGGAAAAGCTTGAGGTTACACTGAGAGGAACAGCTACCAGCACACCCTGGCATTGCTCATGAAAGAAACAGCTGTGTATGGAAATTCATGGAAATAAACAAATCCACAAGTAGGAAACAAATGGGCTTATATTTGTAAACACTGACAAAGCAACATTCAGATTTTAAGATTCGGGTTTCCTGGGAAAAAGTAATGGTTCTCTTTTCAAGTTTTTAAGTATATTTCACAGTATTTTCTGCTGCATGAACACATCTTCATGTCAGGAGGGTAGGAGGACATTACAGAGATGGGCTGTCTTACCCTGGAATTTCACACAGAGGAATTTTCCATGCCTAGAACCAGGTTAGGACAGCTGGGGCTTTGCCACAGCCATTGCTATTCAGCTGTTCCTGAGAGAGGCCCTCTGGTCTGAGACCCCAAAGTTTGCACTCTCTCAAGCAGACAGCAAGAAGCTACAGCCTGTGAAAACTTCCAGGACTTTCTGTTTGCTGAAACCGGCCTAGTGAACTGCACAGGACAAAAACTAGACCTATATCCACTACAAGAGTTTGTTCATGGAATAGGATTTGCTAATATGCTGTGCTGGAATAAATATTCAACTTAACTATAAATCAAAATATAACAATTGTATGTATTTATTTTCAAGGAGCAATAAATTATTTTAGAAAGGAAACAAAGAATGGGAAAAAAAAGTATTCTGACTTGTCACAGACAATAAGACAAACACTATTGTTTATATAAACCTCAGCCTTTTAACAAGGCTCATTTCTAGCAGGACAGTTACTGAGGAGAGAAACCACTTCTGCCACTGGGATTTGTCATATGGAAGCTGTATTTCCCTAATGTCACCTCAAGTGTGTAAGTATCTCAAAAAACTTATTTCTGAATTCTGTGTTCTTTCTCCCCGATCACCCAGCTGGGGCAGAAACCATGGAATTGTGCTGAGTTTGGCCCCAATTCCAGTCCATGGTCCCCACTCCCTCACAAAGCAGCGCGGGGTAAGCCTTGCGCGGGGTAAGCCTCCAGTGTCACCAAAAACCGGGAATAAAGCTCCTCACAATGCAGTCTTAAGAAGCAGGGCACGACTTTATTATTACAGCGCCAGATGCACGGGGGATAACTCTGCCTAATGTAGGCACAGGGCTCAAGAAGGTACACGCATTCATTAGCCAGAAATACGCTGACTGTGCTTAGAGAACCCTGCACGATCTTCCACGTGGCCCCGATTTTCCGCCCTGGTGTCACCGAGGCTGATCCCTGAGCCCGGAACGTTCCAGGGCCGCCACAGGAGGTGCCGTTAACTGCCAGCGCTGCCCGAGCGCACCGCGAGGGCCGCACCCTCCGGGCAGCTGTTCCCCGGCTCTGCCACCCTCAGGGGAGAGTTCTTCCTCGCACTGAGGTGAATNCCGTCCTCCCTCGTCCGCTCCTCCGGTTCCTCCGCCCAGCCCAGCCCCCTGCGTGCCCCAGGGCAGAGGGGAGGAGGATTGTCGCCAGGAGTGGCCGCCTCATTCTATACAGGCATGGAATCACCGAGGATGAAGGAGACAACTTTAAGATCATCCAGTTCAACCGTCAACCCAGTCCAACCATAAACACCCGTAAACCATTAAACCGCGTTAGCCAGCACCACATTCAGATGTCTTTTAAACACCTCCAGGGATGGTAACTCCAAACTTTTGGAGCCTCTCCAAACTCCTTGGCTTTAGTGGGGCCAAGAAGGGGTTTGGTCTCAGTGGCATTTTAGTTTGGTCACAGTGGGACCCTGGGGGCTCTGAGGGCGGTGAGGTGGGAGCACAGGCAGGAGCTGCAGCAAGGTTTGCTGCCTTACGGTGACCTGTGCCTTCAAAAGAGGGTGGTNACTGAGGTCAATCTTCTTGTCTTTTAGTTTATGGCCATTGTCGCTGGGCAGTACTGAGGAGTTCTTACAGGTAACGATGACTACGGCTAAGGTGATGGTGCAATTGGTAACCAGCCGCTAGTGAGACTTCCTGGGGAAATCGGGGGAGTCGCGACATGTCGGGGGCTGCGGCGATGACGGGCAGCACCGTGCGGGGATCCCGTGCCAGCCACCTCCAGGGATGGTAACTCCAAACTTTTGGAGCCTCTCCAAACTCCTTGGCTTTAGTGGGGCCAAGAAGGGGTTTGGTCTCAGTGGCATTTTAGTTTGGTCACAGTGGGACCCTGGGGGCTCTGAGGGCGGTGAGGTGGGAGCACAGGCAGGAGCTGCAGCAAGGTTTGCTGCCTTACGGTGACCTGTGCCTTCAAAAGAGGGTGGTAGCATTACACCAGTAAGCTCTTGTGAATTCCCAGAAGTTTTGCTGTAACTTGTGAGAAATTCACAAGGTGGATGCGGTCACATTAGCATGAGGTCATGTTTCTGGATGGAAGGTGAATAAAAGACTAGTATGTAGGGGTTATGTGAGATTTTCACTAAAAAATTTAATGTGTAACTGAAATAGGTATCTTTAAACCCACATTATCTCTAAACCTACATTCTCACTTTAAATGAGACACACTTTTGACACATTTCTGACAGCTTGATGTTTTCCTGCTCTAACATGATTTGAAATAGGATTTATTTCAAAACCATAAAAAATAAAGATTTCAGATATGAGTTACTTCATGTATTTGGTTTTAAAATCCAGTTCTTTCTTTTAGGACACAGAAGAATATTTGCAGAAGCATTTGAGAGAAAAAAAATCGATGGATCTAAGGAATCAAAAGGAAGTAAAAGAGATTTATAAAATAAGGAACACCTCAAAAGAGGAAATTTTATGTGTTTTGCAAACTGGACATCATTTTCTTCAGCCAAGCGTCTTATGTGCAATCTGCAAAAGTAAGGGTTGTGTTAAAAGTGTTTTCTGAATCAAATGTGCCTTCAGTGCTAAATGAAAAGCATAACCAGTGTTCTTAACAGCAGTCAGAACAGTGGCTGACAAGTGTTCTTTTGGTGTAAATGTTGCTCAGACTATTACTCACAGTGTCAAAATCCTGTGCCTGAGATAATTTGCAACAGAAATTCAGATGCAAACCAGCATTTAAATGCTGGGGGGCAAGGTGGGGGGATGGCAGATGAAGACAAAAATGCCTAAAAATTGCACCATATTTTTTTCCCCTGTGAAAAAAAAATAGTCTTCTATAAAACTGATTTCTACCGGTGTTCTGGCTTACACAAATCTCAATTTCTTAATTAGGGTAAATGTTTAAAAAGTAATGTGCTTAGCTCTGTACCAAGTAGATTAGTAGGGGAATTGTTGCTTCAGTACCACCACAAAGTTGGTGTTGAGTGGAACGTATTACCTCACTATAAACCCTAAGGAATAATTTCCTCTATGAAATGTTTATTTTGTAAATATAGGACGAGAGATTTCATTTGCTCGTAGTAATAAAGAGTGTTTCTTAATTGAAGATGTTTCTGACATGCCTCTGAGGACAACATCTCACCTGATAAGACTTAAAAATCCCTATTCCTGGGAAAGGAATTTAAATGTTTTCTATGATATGTCAGAAAGCTCTTAAGTACAACAGAGGTGAGAGTCACTGGCCCAGAATAGGGTAGGAGAAATTGTCAGATGTATCTCAGTGTTATTTCTGTAGATAAAAAACCCATTGGCTTCTTTTACTTGTTTGTTTCAATGTTTCTGTCCCTGGAAGAGGAAAAAAAAGAAAAGGGGGTTAGAAGTGAGAAAATTAATAGCAGCAATTAATTAATTAAAATCTTGTTTCTGTTCTCCTCTTCCCTCTGCAGGCTTCTGTCTGAGGTTTTGGGGTTTGTTTCTCTTAGCACAAAATACTATGTCCCAATTCTATTTCAAAAGCAAACTGCTGCAGCAATTGAAGGTGGAACATCAGTGACTGGAGTGATACAACTCCTCCCTCCACTGCCCTGCATTGTAATTATTTAGGTTGAAAGAAATTTGAAAGGTTGATGATGGCTTTTTCTTCATTTTTTCCCTCAGGGGACATTGAAAGGAAGCAGGTAGTCCCAGTAAGCAGAGGAAATACCCAGTGTAAATGCATTCACATTACAGATGGAAGCAAGAAAAAGAGTATTTGTACAATGGCAAAAAATAAAGAAAGTCTTTTGGCAAAGGTAATGTGCAGTGATTGAAATGTTTGAATTGTTTTGTGTTCAATAGAAAGCTTGATTTCATTATTTTCTGCTGATGTGCCTTGCATTCCAATAGTTCAACTATGCTGTAGTGCTTAGAGCATTTTTATGACTGCTGTAAGTCACTGAAGCATCTTAATTCCAGCACTTTCTTCCATGAAACTGAACTTCCAGTCTGGGGCTTCCCAATGTGTTCTACCCCTGGGACTCCAGTGGTCAGCCCCTGATGATGCAGAGGGACTTCTGGGTGAAAAGGTGGGAGGAAGGTACTGAGGAGGTGTGGACACAGAGCTTAGGTGGTGTTTGGTGGTTGGGGGAAGGTTGAGGAGCCAGAAACATCAGCAGGCAACTGCAGGACTGGGGAAAAATATTTGTGCACACACATGAGAATGCAGGTGCTACTGAATTCACTGATCAGATGCCAGAAGTCTCTGGGAGAAGGGAGATTTGTGTTTTATCACAGAGGCAGAAAACAATTACTTCATGTAGAGAATAATGATCAGGAATTTATATGGTTTTTAATGGAAACTTTTTTTCCCTAGGAAATACATTGTCATAAAAATTTTATTTTCCTGACATTAGGATGCACTCTAGTACTGCTTATGCAGACAATTTTTCCTTATATCTGGTATCACAGATATATGTCTGATGTGTAAAATCAACACATAATTTTAACAGGAATAATTTAAAATATTTATAAGATATTTAAAATTTTATTATTCTTCTTTCTATAATCATTAGATTTTTTTTATTTCTCAGGTTAACAAGCTTTACTTGCTCATGAGTACTTTGCTTGAAATTTGCCTGTCAGCAATTTTTGATCATAAATCCTGTAGAAAGTAAAACCCTTAATTTTGTATGTAGGGAAATTATAAACTTATAAAAAAGTGTTCAAAGCTTTATTTTGCTACCATTATTTTGCTAATGGTAATACAACCATACTAATTTTACCCCTGTAAATTTTAGAAGGTAGGCATAATGTGACAGCTTCTTTTATGCAATGTGACTTAAGTCCAATGGAGAATGCCAAGGCAGAAAATTCTGTGGTTTGTACCTTGCAGAAATGTCATATAAAGAATAGAATAGAATAGAATAGAATAGAATAGAATAGAATAGAATAGAATAGAATAGAATAGAATAGAATAGAATAGAATAGAACTACTCTTCCTGAAACTTTGGAAAATTTAAATTTAGCAGTTGTTTCATACAGGCATTTATTTGAGTTGACATTTTTAGATTTGAAACTCAGTTTTTCTTTATTCCAGATTAAACTTATGACTGGTGAGCAGATGCGTATTTTAAATAATGACTTCTTCAATCAAGAAGTTGAAAGTTTAAAGAGAAGAGTTGGAGAAAAAGAATGCACCAAAACCCACAAAGAAATAGTTAGAACATCACTGGTAAGTTCCTTTGCATAACTGTGTGAATTTTTTGTGTGTGAATCACATATGACAATTATGGTACCTTAAAGAAAGACCCCCCCATAGAATGCAAATTGTTTCTTTTTTGTGACAAAGATAAATTAATAATAGTTCTATTTTCTATTGCAATTTTTTCACTGTCTACTCTTCATACAACAGTAATACACAATTTCCTTATTCCAGGTGAGCTGTGTTAATTCTTGCTGTTTGTTCTCTGTTGCAGCAGAATGTCTCCAAACTGGAGAAAGAGGTGAATGCCATCCTGGCAGTCCAGGAGGAAACCTCATCACCAGCACCTGTTCCTCAGGTGGGGGATGCAGATACAGACACCCCCAGGGGCAGTAATCCCAGTTTGGACACTGCTGAGTGACTGGATGGTTACACTGGAACCTCGTGGCTGTTACAGTTCCCTTTGCTGTTGCATTAAGAACAGAAAAAATCTATGCAGAGCTCCTACTGGTTGATTTTTTGAGATTTTTTTTCAAGACTACAACATAGTTCTTTTCAGTGTGATTAAAGAAATTCAAAGGAGGGGATGTTGATGACTTTTGCTTTGATGCTGTCCTGTTGGAGACACACTGGAGTTTTTCTGCTGAAGGGTCAGGCCTCTTTATTACAAAATTAAAGCTCCTGACAGTGTTCCTGCCTCTTTGAGTTACCTTGCATCATCCATTTACCTATTCCCAGCCCATTGCATAGGAGCCATGAACTGCAAGCTGAAGACTAATTTCTTAGGCAGTAAAATTGAAAATATGAAACAATAAATTAAAACGTCAGTAACATAGCTACTAATACAAGAGGATTTCTCATGGGAGGTATTGATGCATTAGTACCAAAATGATAAGACTGCAATCTGTGGGGTTTTTTGTGGGGACATTTGGGTGTTATGGAGAACAGGAATTTCTCATGTCCTTAGACTGCTTGTATTTTGTTGTGCTGAAATTCTTTCAGCTAATCTTACAGGAGGTGTAGCTCTGTGAATTGTCAGCCTCCTGTTTTATGCTGACCATATATTTCATGAAAAAAAAAATCTTACAAAAATACAGTTGTTCAAAAGAACTCTTTGGACTCTAAAACTTTTTGTTCTTTCACATCTGAAAGTATAAAAGAATTGCATGTGACCAATACGCAGTCGTGTCCTTTTGTTTAAGGCTTTCACAAGTTTTACAAAAATAGTTTCATATTTTCTTGGCCTTTTCCCAAAAACTTTAACCAAAATATAAAACAAAGATAAAGTTCAGTAAGATACTTAAAAGTCTTAACTTTTAAATTTTAATTTGGGGTTTTTAAAACAAATTATAAGTGTAAAGGTTTTAAGATATGTGATATGTCCTCCAGCAATTAGATGATGTTCTAAATAGTTTGCTGCGAATCAAGTATTGCTTCCACTTGTGTGAACTTTTGGATATATAATTTTGCATTTTTACAATATTTTTTGGTTGTTTTGAGAAAGCTAAGGAAACAGATAATGTTCCACTCTGCCTGTTGGTACGTAGTCTTGGATATACTTGATTAAAGAGAAGCCTTCCACTGAAATCCTGTGTTATCAGAGTGAAATAAAAGGAAAAAAGCTTGAAGTGATCAATACAACAGAAGAAAACCACAATTCTAGTGAACATAAAAGAAAAATTTTAAAATTTAGTTTCTAGCAACTCCCTAAACTTAATGCCTTTTAAGGTGTAAAATGTAATAATTTAGGTACGATTAAGGAGAAGATAATTCTTTGGAATAAATACCATGTCCGTTGCTGTGTTGTGTTTACCTGCCAAGGTTTTTGTAGCAGGGGGTGCAGGGGCAGATCCTGTGAGAAGAGAGCAGGGCTTGGATCACTTGCATGGTGTTCAACAGAGCCATTTCAAGCCCATCCCAAAATGGCCCTTCCACGGCCAAAGCTGAGTCCCTTTTTAAATTGTGCACACTGCAGGATGTTCAGAACGTGATGGAAAGTTCAGCTTTTTAAAGACCTTTGCCAAGGGAAAGGAACCAGTTAGGCTTTGACAAAGGCTTCTCTTTCACCACCAGGAGGCTCCATTGGAACGGGATTGGAACAGTAAAATATTTTTCTACAGAAGCAAGTGAGGGACACCAGGAGACACCATCGTCAGAAATAAACATAGAGAAACCCCAAAACCTGTTCCAGCCGTCCTTCCCCTTCTGTCTTCTTTTTCCTCTACTTTGTCCTTTACCTTCCTTTCCCTCCCTCTCCCTCCAATTCTGTCAGCCTGAAAATGTGTAAAAACATTTGACAAAAGGATTTAAACTTTAACCCTAAGAGCTTTTAGGCTTTTAACCTCCAATTGTCTTCAATACTGATACTTTAAACCTAAGATTTTTATCCTAAAAAGAAAATAAAAATGTCTAGAGTAATATTAAAAAACCCTTTCAATATGGAACATTTTTTACTTCTTGCTGATCATATACTAAGAAAATTTACTTCCACATTTCATTTTCTTTCATCCTATTACTTCAGAGGGGATTAATTGTACATATAAAAGAAATGAAAAATATAATAAAATTTCAACTTCATTATTTTATTTCAATGATTGTAGGATTCTTAGCTGTCTTTAGCATTTGGAAAATTAGTGGCTCATCTTTTTCCTGTCTTTAGGAATTACAGAAAGAATTCTTTTCTTTGGTCTCTAAATGGCACAAACTCCCACGATGGTCAAGATAAGAACAGAAGAAGTCAAGCAGTCTCTCCATTATTTTGAACACATTAAGGACCACATAAAATTAATTGTTGATGTAGCTGGGGTAAAAAACTAGTTAATGTCTAAACAGCACAGATCCTATCACCTACAATACTTTTTTAAGATACAGTATAGCAAAGTAATGCCCATCTCTTGTCCTGAACAGAATTCATAAATAAAAACAAACATACTGTTTTTTAAAGTATCTTGACATAAATATTATAGATTGTTTTTCCAAGATTGTTTCCTGTACTGTAGCTGATTACTTGCTGGGTGAAAAACAAAGGTAGATTCACAGCTGCTAGTGAATATTTGGGACTTTTCCCTTTTATTCATTATGATCAGAAGGGAGAAGTTTTATGGGGTTTGGGAAGTTATTTCTGTGGAGTTGGAGGAATGTTTTGAATGGATCTGTGCAAACCCAAGTGTGCTGTTAGCACCTCAGTGCAAATCCAAATCTTGGACCAGAGCAGATACAGAAGTCACTGGCCTGTTTCTCACATTACTTGCTCATATGGTCAAGGCACTCGACCTCATCTTGAAACATATGACTGTTTCTACNAGTCACTGGCCTGTTTCTCACATTATTTGCTCAAGGCACGCGACCTCATCTTGAAATATATGACTGTTTCTATAAATGATGGAAAATAAAAAAACCCTTACAAGTAATAACTCCTCAGAGCATCAGTGGATCTTACATTACTCGAGACTTTCTTCTGACATCATACATTTAAAAGTTCAATACACTAATATTTTCTCTGCTTACCCTGAAAGACCTTCAACAAAGGACAAAATAATCAGCTTGTGGTTCTACTACAGGCAGGAAGAATTTAATTTTACCTGTTCACACAAACACTCAACTACTTCTCATCCAACGTTGTGTAAATATATCCCAAGCTTAAAGACAAGGTCAGATTGTTAAATGTATTGAGTTTGCTATTACAGTACAAGAATTTGTTTTAACTTTATTTTCATGTACATTTTCAGAATATATAGAGTATAGAAAATGGTATATTTTAAGGCATATAAGGTAGGAAAAAAACCCTAAAATATGTTTGTCCTGGTGAAACTCTAGTTCAGACTGATTTGGTATTTGTTCACTTGCTGTGCAGAACATTCCCATCTGTTCTGTGTGGCATCATGCATGTGCTGGTGTTTGTACACAAGTGGAGGTGTTGTGCATCAGAGTGTTTGTTGTGTGTGTGCTTTTCACTTTATTAAAGGGACAGAGCTTTTACTGTGGAATTTAACTGTGTTCATGCCTATCTACATCTTTATTTTAAATATTTGCTCTGCAAATGACCTGAGCATTATCAAGGCAAGAAACTGAAGCATCCCTGCAAGTCTGTTGCATAAAAGCTTAACTTCGAATTTTTCATGACCTCTAGATGTTAGAGCTTTAACCCATATTTGCTTAAAAATTTCCCTTATTGTTTCATGTTTTAAAAAATGTAGCAAAATGCCTAGCTAACAATCTACTTTCATCCTTAAACCTGCACCTATTTATTTAAGATAAATTCTGCTTGCTAGCAACAACTCAGATTTTGAACCTGAAATGTATTCAGCAAATTATAGAAACACTTTTTTAAAAAGTAGGGTAACAATTTTTGAAATTCAGAGCACTCCCACTAAGAGGAAAAAACCTGACAAAATACTAGCATGATGCTAGACTGGGGAGAATCCCTTTTCTTCAAGCTAATGTGGGTTTTTAACTATTACTATTACTTTTACTGTGATGCCCTGCTTGCTCATCCTAATTTTTTAACAGTCTTACTGGGATTTCTTTGTACCCAAAAGACAAGCAGCACATGCCAAAGCATTATAGGATATTGAAGGAATGTGGATGGAACTACATGACCTGTCACTCATGTTGGAGACAGTTCCTAAAAAGCTATGCACCTGAACCTGTACTTTGTGATAAATCAAGGATAAATCTGAAGAAATCAGATAAAATTTCATTACCTGACTACATTAGACATCAACTGATGTCTAATGTAGTAATTATTAACTTCAGAAGAGCTACATTGCCTTATGATATTAGTGAGACTGAACTTACTCTACTTTAAGTTTAATACCTCATTCAAAACCATTTTTTTTATTATTTACTTTTTTACTGCCTGTGTATTGGGCCAGCTGTAGTGAATATACTGAAATAAATAAATAAATGGTTTGAGCTTTTTAAAAGTCCAATCTGCACTTAAGCATCAAAGCTGTGACTAACCAGAACAGGCCACTTCATTCATGCTCCACACTGACCTCCAAAATCACCATCAGCCCAAGCTAGTATTACACTGCCAAGCAGTTAAGCCTGGTATTAGCTCACAAAATGACTGAAAAATAAAAAACCACCACGTCTTTTTATCCTGAAACCCATCCTGGAATTCATAAGCATAGTAATTGCACTCTGATTTGTTTAGTAGCAGTGTTTAGTTCCAGTAAAATCCACAAAGGAATTTAAAATGATTTTTTTAAAGGCCAATTTCCTAATGGGCAGACTCAGGGAATGCTTTTGTACAGGACACACTAACCATGAAATCACTACATGATAAAAGCCCAGTGTAATAAACATGTCGAGTTTAGCTGTAAAAACCTAAATTTGGCATTGTCTGATCACTAGTCTGCTTAGAAATGTGCAGATGTAGGCACAGTAATGCTTTTCTGTTTCCCAGAAAGGCTGCCCAAGGCTAAGCTGAAGGGATTCAGGACTGGGGTAGGGAGTTCCTCACTGCTGCAGCTGTGCTGGGCCCAGGCTGAACAGGGAGTTGGCTGAGAAGTGCTCCCACCAAAGGCTCTGTGTGCTTCAATTAAATGTGAAAGACAATCAAGATAAACATTTGCCAGAGTACAAAAAGGACTTGTTTACTTTTGCAAAGCAAGTGGTTTTAATAAAAACTTGATGACACTTACTGCACTTTATAAAGAGCAGAACACTGGTCCTGTGCCAGGGCAGATGCTCTGAGTGCAGCTTTGGGCTTTAGAATTGTTTGCTTTTTCATTGTAATCTGCACCTCGTTTTTTTACACACCCTTATACTTAACATATTTCAAAGGGATATATCTGGTCCAGGAATATAGTTAGTATATTGCTTACAAATTAATTTGTACAGGCTTTATTTGTAATCTAGAGGCCAGGAACAAACTGTTAATGTCTAATAAAGGAAAACCATTTATGATGATGAAATATGTAAAAGAAATAACTTGGCTCTGTCTTGCTCTGACCCCTGACCTGGAGGTGCCAGGCATTTCATTTCACCTGCCTTCTTTTTTGGTTTTTTTTAAAATTCTATTTCACATCAAGAACACAGTACATTTTTAGAGAAACAATACCTTTACTACAAAACCATGTAAATGATTATATACAAAATGGTTACTGGAATTTGGTTTTGTACTGCAGTGACAGAAATAACTAGGTGCTGACATTTATTTACGCTTCCTTAATACTAAGTACATCACCCCACTGATCAGGGTAAAGGCAAAGGCAATCCAGGCTAAGACAAAGGAATAGCCATATTGGCCCTTGGAAACTTCCATTCTATATCCATGGCTCTGGTGCAGTTCTTCGTGCCTGTCTGTGTAAATGGAAGCTGCAATCATAACACACAGACCTGCAGGAGGAAGAAAATAATAAAGGTCAGCATCTTAAAATATTATCAGTAGACACAACTATTCAGCGTCGCTTCTGTCAGCTGCTTCCAACAATTTCTTTCTTTATAGACACTCGTTTTCCATCCTCAAACTAACCTGGAAGCATTTCAAGACATATTTTCAGTTTATTTGGCAGGCTTTAAATTTGAAGTGCTGTTGTGTATCTATGTCATTTGCAGTGAACAGAAAATGGTTCTGAACATCTGGGTAGTTTTTAAGACTGACAAAAAACAAAGTGAGTACTTGCCTGTAACAATTAGAGAGTTATTTAGTGTGTTCATGAAGTTCAGAATCTCAAATTCTTTCCCTTCAAAGTTTAAATTACTTTATCCTGAGCAGTAGAGACATCCATGTTTTAACTGCCTATATATTACAGAATGGAACAGTTCACTGTTTAAACAATTATGAAGGATAAGCTATGGCCCCAACAGCACTAGAAAGTTCTAATGCAGCTCATTCTTTTTGAAACCTTTTCCCACTTTTCTACTTTCACAAAAATATCATTAAAGTCAAAATGACTCACATGACAGGAGCTGGATAATAGAGGTTAACACAAATCTTTCTCCTTGCTTCAGACGGAAGAGTTGAAGAATGAAAACCAGAAATGCCACACAGCAGAAAATCGTAGACAGGATCATGGCGGCCTGAACAGCCTGAATTGATTGATACTCTGCAAAAACAAAGCAGCCTTCATTAAAAATAGTTTCTCTCTTTGCCTTCTCCTGCAAGGAGTAAAGGGGCAGAGCTGTGTTCTCCAAGTAGGAGTTCAGCAGATGCAGCAAAGCAGTTGTGTGTGCATTGCACAGGCTGGTTCTCCTCTGCTTCCTTGGTATTAATACAGCCAATGGCTTAAAGACTTCTACAAGCTTCTCATCAAACTGAATGAAAACACTGCTGCCATCAATGTCCTAGAAGCACAGTAAAACTGTGCCAAACAGCTTCCAAATGCAGACCCCAGCCTCCCACCAGACCTGGAGACAGCTCTGTGGAGCAGCACAGACACACCAGACACACCTCAGCCACCCCTCATCTCCCCAGGCTGGGCACCTGACTGCAGTGGCCACACAATAATACAGAGAACAAATGCAAATCCTCAGATCCAGGTTAGGTGAGATATCCTGTGTAGAGTACATCAGCTCACTGCCTATTACAGGCCCTAAACCAAGCTGATGCTTGGAAAATAAAGTTACTTTGTGGGCACACAGTTCTTCAAATTAATTACCTCTTCAATGTACATGCAGATTGAAAGTCGAGAAATTAACAGAATATTTGAGAATACTTTCAATTTTTGTAAAGCAGGCTATTACACTAGGCTGTATATTAAGACTTCATTGTTAAAACTCCAGCTTGTGTTTTCTTCTACTTTTCCCCCCATTCCTGTAGACAGTCAGTATTTTTAGGTTCTTCTCTGCAAGTTCAGTTCTGAGGCAAATTCTATCACTTCAGATGACTTCACTGTTTTTACCTATTTTTTTTAAGAACTCATTAGCAGTCATTGTTAGTAGTTTGTGTTTACTCTTGCACTGGTCTCTTAAGTGCACATGACAGGTCCTTCTGCTTTCCTCTCACAGAAACTTTTAGAACAGTTGCCTTTCCAAAATGAAAAACCAGTATTAAAGTTTTTAGAAGACCTGCCTAGTTAGGACATGCAGAGTTTTGAAGAACTATAAAACTGCTCCTGTGAATTTCATAGCAATTTCACCAGATCTGCTGAAGGAACACAGACACAGGCATGGAGAGACACTCACCATTGAACTCATCAGTGATAGCCACACAGGTGCTCGTATTCGTGGTACACATTCTCCAGACATCTGTAGAAAAGTTATCTCCCACCCACCAGGCCTGCAAAATAAAAGTAAAGGACTCTTACAGGGAGAAAAAACAAGCAAAACCCACAGAACTCCTTCCTTGTCCAAGTGTCTACTGATCAGATACATCAGCTGTAAAAATTTTCTGTTCATTTTTGATGCTTAACCACTCAAATGAAATGTGAGAACTCGTGGCATTTTGGAATACAGGGTATATAATTATCCACACCTCATTCTCATTTTAGACCTCTGTGCAGTAGGAGAGGGCATCTCAAACATCCCAAAGCACAAGGGATTTCCACCGTTTGAGCAGAAATTTTGAATAGTCAGTGATTGGTCACTCCTTGAGACACCTACACAAGATGTGCTTTGTTCACCCAGACCCTGCTTAGGATGCACACCTCTCAGAAGGAACAGCATTTGCTAATTTGCAGGAAATAGCATCACCTGTGAGACAGAAGTCCTTTATAGACGTTCTGGCTCCTGCCCCTGACGTGATTCATGTCAATGTAATGCAGCTGTGCTGAGGTATACTATGGCATCTGTCTGGTAATGGCTGCTGACAAATTAAGATCCTCCTGTGGTATTTCTATTTTGAGGTTTTAACATTCAAGGCAAAATGGTACTGCAGTGTCTGAGCAGATTTTTACAGTAGCCTGGAAAATGACAAGCACTCCACAAGTGTCATTTCCTCAGGAAACCCATTCCCATTCCAACAGCTACCCAGGCCTTTGTTTTGACTAGAGCTGCACAAAATACAACTTATAAATACAATTCCTGGTAGGATCTGCTGCTTAAATAGACATTCCAGAAGCCTCATAGCTTACTGTGCAGCTTTGCAAACAATACTGTAGTTAAAACTATAACATATTATGGTAGTAGGCATATGGATAAATAGAACACTGTGTTTTAAGAAAAAGAATTACTTGTTCAGGATGCCATTCATTTGGATTTTACAGTCCAAGTTCAATATGTTATTTTTCAGCTCTGAGCTCTATATAATATTTAGATACATAGTATAAAATCTAATTAGAAGGTGGTTGTACAGTTTAAGTTTTTAACTGTTCAAAAGTAGCTAATGACACAAAGCAGAGTGCATAGGCTTTTATTTCTGTAATAATTTGGGTTGTGTGTAGCAGATTTGATATAAGATTAAGTTGCTTTGCCCATTGTCTTTGCTTTCTAAATATTCAAAGGAGCAGGGTAAGACAGCCTGCTCCAGAGCTCAAATAATGACCTACTCTCATGGAACAATCAACCAGCTGACTAAAATGTAACACCTGAGTTTGTACACTTTTGCAATAAAACGTTGTGAGCAACACATCATTTCACTTGGAGCATGGTCTTCACTAAACAGTGTTTTCAGCAGCCATTTTTTTCATATCAAAAGCCTGTACATACATCAGACCTCATGACAAAATCCAGTGCACAGACTTCTGATCAGGATAGTGGGCTGTTTTCGAAAATGGAGAATTACATTAAAAGCTAAATAAATATTGGAGGGTAAGTTCTTTCTGATCACAAAAATAAAATGGAAATTTGAAAAGAATGCAACATAAAATATTCTAAAGCTTTGTGCAGAAGCTGCTTCAACTTAACGGACACAGATACATTCATGGTGTCTCTCATGATTTAATTGGGCATCTTGGACAAACACTTGTGAGGCAAAGCACACGCTGACTGAAATTATCCCCACACATTAATCACCAGCTGTTAGACTTCATGTACCTGACACAAAAGTACAGTGGATTTTCCCCCCCTCTCTCCTTCATATCCAGCTGAATCAAATCCCAGGGCTCCACCCTGTAAATATCCTCCCTGGCCAAGTCTCTCCCAGGGGAGAGGATCTGCTGCCTGGAGCTTACAACATGATGCCATGGATGGCCTTATCCACCAGCAACATGAACATCCAAAGCATTTTTGTTACAGAAGGGTCTGAGGACACCAGTGTGCCAAACAAACTTAGGTCCTCTCAGTGAGCAAGTTGAAGACTAGAGAAGAAAAACTCAATTTTTATGAAGCAAAGAAATTCCAGTGTGTTTGAGAGACAAGGAGAAGAAATGACACTTACATTGTCGATAGTTGAGATGAACAGCAGTGCTGCTGAGGTTATGTGAAACACAATAATGAAGGCCAGGAGAATCAGCATCCTTGCTCTGGGGAGGCTTTAGGCTGAGATAAATCTGTTGAACATAAGGAAGTACATGAACAATCTTTAAGAGCTGTCAGTGGATCAACCTGCAGTTATGGTGCTGTTAGAGACTAACATCAGATGCAGTTTGAGTCCACAGCACATGTTCTATCTCTGCAGATACTTAACTGCCATCACGGGTGTTAAAATGAATCATAACTTGAAATTAAGCCAAGAGGTGCATTTTGCAACCTTCCAGCATGATGGCTGCAGTGAATTAACACACAAGTTTCTGTGTGCAAAGATGGAAAACTCCTTCCTGTCAGCTTTTAGAGAAGTGCATTTCAAATTACAGCCTCATGTGCAGTCATGGCAATATTTCCACTGACTGCAGTAAGGCCTTGTTTCAACCATCCTTCCAAAGAAGGAAGAACCAGATTTCAAAAGGATGCTTTTAGAACAAAATAAGGTGCATCAAGAACTGCCTCCTAGATTTAGTAACACCTGTGTTGTACCTTAGGCTTCACGTCCTTTGTTCATACAGTTTTAAGCTTTATCCATTGAATAATGACTAAGGACTAGCATTTTCTTCAATATATTGCTCCCACTGGTAGGGCTGAATAAACCCATTAGTCACATAATAATCCAGTTAGCTGTTTTATGTTCAGTCACTTAATACTCTCTGTAGGCTACCTATTACCTTCATACCTTATTTAACCCACTTATTACAATGCCACATCTCACGCTGAAAAAACATCAACATGAAAAAAATCCCTTCTTGTGTTCAAGAGAATCACAAGCTCTATTTCACTGGAATCCCCAGGAAATCTGTGGGCACATAACAAATAGGTTAGGGAAAACTACTGCTACTAATACACAGAAAAATGCAATTGCTTGGCATATCTATTTCTTCTAGGCCAGAAATTCTTGCCAATTAACATATGCTATGAGGAATCTGCAGTCTTGCAGACCTTTGCAGTTAAGGTGCACCATTCTGTACATCATCTGCATGTTGTCACTCATCAGTATATTAATGCAGATTTCTCCCTTTGCTTTGGACACATTCTGTGATGTCAAATGATGCCAATCACATAACACAGTAAATATCCAGAAGAAAGGGAAGTTAGGAATTTTAAGACTTCCATGATTTTTTTCATGGCTAACCCCCTCTCTCCTGTTGCCATTTACTGGATAATGAATAATTAAACCAAATAAAAGGATAAAAGGACTACTCTGACAGCATTTTTAAAGCAGCTCCACTGGCACTCTCATCAGGGCAAATAATAACTACTCTGCAAAACTTCAACAAAAAGATAATTGACAGCATAATAACTCAGTGAATAGAGACCAGGAGTTCCAGACTAATCCTCTCCATCTCCACTGCAGTACAGAGTTATAACAAACTCAAAGGCAAACAACATTAAAGTGCTTTTGTGAAAAATAAGTGGATAGCCTTATATCCGTATCTAATTAGAATGACTGAATGGGAGAGCCAAGTCAAACCCTAAAATAGGAAAAGCAGCTACTCTAGTGTGTATTCCTTCCCATTTCCTCTCTGTTAAACTCTTCCTTCTCAGCTACAACAAAGAACAGAAAGTGGCAATTTGCTCCTGTGAGCTGATTCTACTGTATGACTCAAGGTCCTCTGAATCCAGTTCCTCTTCTAGAAATGCCATTCATGGCTCTCTATTGAGCCTTGCTTGAATGAAAGGAAGAAGAAAGGAAAAGAAGATATTTTGTGGGTTTGTATAATGCCACATCAAAATATTTTCATTGTGATATGTACCAGTCTTTGCACAGCACCCTCTTGTCTTGTGGCTGGGTTTTTTCTGAGGTTCATTTCTTGCACAGATGGTATCTAAGCATTCAGTAATGTAACAATCATCTGCCACATAAGGAGAGAGAACCAAATTGTACTTGGTATTATTTTAAGAATAACAATGCAATTTCATCTTATTACATGAAGTAACATAAAGTAAGAGAGACCAAAAAATGTAACCTAATTAAAACCAATCTTGCAAAAGCAAGACTTGCCAGCACAGAAGAACGCACTTTATCTTCAATCAAGTGAATGCTTTTGTTTTATTGTTTTCAGCCATAAAGAGAAGTGTTTCAAACAGGATAGATAAACATGTATGGCTGGTGAGGAGAAGACATGTTTTGTTTTACCCAAATAAACCCAAGATTAAATGAAAGAGATTTTTGTTTTGTCTTTACAAAAGGACAGTAAGAAAGGTCTAATGTTTCTGTTACTAAGACCCTTCCTAACAACCATCTTTAGATTCCTCCTCCTGACTTGCTGGCAACTGCTCCCTTCATAAGCTGCTCCAACTTCTGTGCACACAGTGCTAAACAATGACACATGGAGACAGGAATTAAATACACTGGGGGAAAGGAAGGAGACAGACCATTTCCAAGTAATTAATACCAGGAAAAGACTACAAGAACTGGTTATCCAATCTGTCATGCCTGAGCAGAATCCCAGAATTGCACAGACCTCAATCACTCCTACAAACTTTCCCTTCCCATGGACACCCAGGAGTTTCTGTGGCTCATCCCAGCCTGCACAAGGAATAATGAAGGGAGGAAGGTTTTCCAGAGAAACTCTCTGAGATTTGGGGGCAGGAAGCAAAGAGCAGTTCCCATCTTCCACGATGCAGCCAGCAATGTCACAGATGCTACTACAGAATCTGCATCCCTGTCCAAGCAGAAATTCTGGATTTCATCTCTCAGAGAGAACTACTAGTCCTTCTCCACTCCACACAATGCTGGAATTCAAAACCTTACTGTGCCAGACTCAAGATTCTTCCACTCCCTCAGCAAGAAGCTCTTCCTTACCCAATCCTCTGAGGACAGCCTGCCTGGGAACATGTCCTAGCAGCAGGCAGCTCCTTTCCTCTCCCTATGAGCAAGGGAAGGACAGTTACAGAGCACTGTTTGCATTAACATTCAGAATTATTTTATTAATGTATTATTAACCAAACACTTTGGTAACATCCTATTCTGCACACTAGCTGTACTCCTTTTCTTATTTACCATGAACTGTTTCCTGGTGAGAGTGAGTTTTCACCTTCTCTCATTTGCAGTTGAAACACACACCATGCTCTCAGGTCAAGGTGTTCATGATTTTTATGTACACTGCCTTTAGGCATGGATGGAGACTAGGATGATGCAACAGATATTGTTCATCATTCCCCAAAGTGGCTTGAATTCTTTTAATAGTTTTTTCACACACATAAATATATGAGAAAAGGTTTTTGGACACACTACACTTAGGATGATGGAGCCACTCTTCTCAGAAGTACGTGATGAAAAGACTACAGGCAGCAGTTACAAGTTGCAACAAGGAATATTCCAATTGTGAAAAAAAGTATTAATTATATTCAATGAGCATGATTAAGTACTGGAACAGGGCCCATGAGGCTGTGGGATCTCCATTCTTGGACATCTTCCTGACTTGACTGAAGCAAGGCCCAGAACGTCCTGATCTAACCCCTTGCTTGGAGCCAGAGTCTGCACTAGAGACCTCCAGAGGCCCCTTCCAGCTCAGCTCTCCTGTCAGTCTGTAGCTATTTCAGGAACCTCCCTGTACTAATCTCCAGCAAAGCTCTGACAAAAGAGAACATAATATTTGACTTAGCTCATCACATGTGCCATTAAAAACAGATTTGGGGGTTATAGTAAGGATGACATTGAATGTCAACATGAATTCCTTCAATTGCAAGCCTCAGCATTTAATACCACTTCACAAGGTATGGTGTAAGGCAGAAGTGGACAGATACTGCTGAGCTACAAGTGCAGACTGCCACTGGATCTAGAAAGAGTAAGTTACAGGAATCCCACTGAACACATCCAGATTTGCTCTGGTAATAACATTTCCCACAAATGGTGTTAAGTTGCAGGATACTTACACAAAACACATTGAAAATAGAAGGCCAGTTATAGCAACAACACACATTTTTTTCAATTAGTGCAGAAGTAATTCTCCAGTGCTACTCCATTTTACATGCAGCAGTCACACTTCTCTTCAATCTCTTCAGTAATGCAGACTTTTGGAAGCAGTAGTTTGCACTTGCCATGGGAGACAGCCTGATGAGCTTTAGAGAAAGTGGCTAAAAAGGGCCTCTGCTATAATCTCCTGGACATGCAGAGACAAGTACATTTATACAGGACAAGACACTACAACCATCACAGAACTGCATAGTAAAATAAAGTATCTAGGCCAGGGTTTCCAGCATTTCTGAACTGCAGTGTTTCAAAACTGGATGTCATATCACACACAAAAACACATCCCCTGTGTGTGTTTAGCCTCAGTTTATCTCCAGGATAAAGATTATCTTTAATGTCCATCTTTACAAAGAAACATGACTATTTAAGTTTTTTCTGCTGTTTAGTACAGCAAGCAAGAAAAAAATAAAATAGTCTTTGACAGTTCTTAACAGAAGTTTTATCACTACTTTCAACCCAGATGTCATCTCCACAACAAACGCTTTCCTCCCATGCAGTTCAACTCTGCTGCCAGGCTGTTTCTCATGTTTGTGCATACTCAATTTTTGCAACCAGCAATACATAGTGCAGTGTGTTTATCAGTGTGCAGTGCAGTGTGTTTATCCTGAGCTCATTTGCATTGGAAAGGCTGAAGCTTACCCTCCAACACTGGCTGCTGCCCTCACTCCCTAAGATCAAGTCAGGGGTTTTTATCATCTTCATCTGAGTCCATATATGAGAAAACTTCCACACAGACAATCCTAGTTCATACCCTTAGAAACATGGTGAAACCTCTGCAAAACAGCTCCTGCTCTGCACAGTCCAAGGCTGGGGGTGTGCAGACTCTCAACACCCACATTTAGTGTGCTGAGAAGACACACCCAAAACAAGGGGTAGAGGATCCTGCTGAACAAGTTACCATACCTGCAGCTCTCTGCACTGAGATGTTTCATTGCAGCTAGAACAGCAGGTCTTTGGGCCATCAATAACCATCCAGCTCAGCTGAACTTTCTTGAGGTCACTGGTGTAAAATTGAATCAAAGCAAACCTTAATTATCAATTCTCCTGCCTCTCAGGGCTATAATTAAGTTTGAAAATGTGAATTTAGAAGAAAAAGTCTGTATACTTGCAGCATGAGAAATCTGTCATCTTGTGATGCATCATAAGTTGTTTGGATTTACATGTTTTGCTCAGAGTTCTTGTGCCACATCTCATGGTGTCTCATGACAGAGAATTCAGAAGCTGGCTCACATTTTGCCTGTACCATTGTCTCTGAAATTGCACAAAATTCCCTGGTTTACAAAAAACAGCGTGATACTGTTATGTTACTGTGTGATGTTGTTTGGTTGGGGTTTTTTTTCTTTTTTTTCTTTTATCAAGTATGAAGGGTTCTATTTTTCTTGCTTGATTCTCAGAACTGGAACCAAAAGTGAAGTTCAGACAGCAGAACTTCTCCCAAGCCAGCAAGAGCTTTGAGGATTTCAACAATCCTCTAATGCCTAAATATCAAAAAACATAAAGGACAAGAAAATCAGGAAATGTAATACCAAGAGAATAATTACACCAGTTGAAACAATTTAACACAGTTTCTTTATTTCTTCTGTCTGAGTTAATTTAACAGTTGGGAACACCAACACTCTTCAAATATACATTCAAACTGACCTGTTTTCATGCTCAGGTGTTACCCAGCTAACAGTAAACACAGAAACTGAATGTCCTTCAGCCAGTCTCTGCAGGCAGTGTGGAGACCTCCAAGAAGTGCTGGATGGCTCTGACTACACCTCTACAATCCTAAATGGGGACCCAGGAGGGAAATGCAAAGTACAAGTAACAGTCTACACAGCACGTGGGCTCCCACCCAATTTCTCCCTGGTGTGAAGTTAAGCATGAAGAACAATGTGTGTTCTACATGAAATGAAATTTCAAGCCCCTACTTGATGCTGGCTTTGGAATCAAGAAGAGGGCTAAGTGTCCTGTGAGCCCCTAGATGGCACAGAGACCATTAGCTCTTTTTGTTTGCTTAACTGAGAACACACTCAAGCCCACAGCTCTTTGTGCTACCTATTTTATGTGGAAGGAAGAGAGCTTTTCACTTGCATTTCCACCTGTTTTTCAAAGTCCTTCCTCACAAAGCAAGGAAATCAGAAGGAAATGAACCAAAGTTCCCTGTACCCAACCACTGTGTGAAGGCAAAAACAAAATCAATACAGCAAAAAGTGAATCCACACTTTTTTCTAGAGCTCCATTTGAATGACAACATTTATGGCTTTTTTACACAATAGCAGAAAATAAAGTAGGGTCATCCTATCAGATCTAGATTTATTAGTGCCCTTGCAGCAGGCTGTGTTAAGACCCAGTAACCTCCAGCACAATTACAGCAGTCAACTTGTATTTTGATAGTGAAATACAGGGGCTTGGAGAGAAACTCACAAGGCATGGTATGACCTAGTTTTTATCTATTTTCTTTTAAAAAAATGTGCCTTGCAACCAAAGCCCTGAGGTCTGCTTTTTGTGTGCACCACAACTAATACAAATGTGCACCTAGAGCTTAATAAAACCTTTTGTTTTTATGGTGTTTGGATGTCTGTCCATCCTTGTGGGACTGCCTAAGCAACAGCAGACTTAAGAGTGAACAAGCTCATGTGCCTGGCCTCCCTATCACCTGAGTGTGAGGGGATGCTCAAGCACCCCTTCAGCTCTTTCTCATGTTTCATAAACACTAAATCTGGTCTCCTCTTCAGAAACCCCACCTAGTTACCAAAAGTGAAAGAGACTGTGATTACAAGTGGGCCTGGCAGATCATCTCCAGACTTCCTCCCTTCTCACCCTGTCCTCCTCATTAGATCTATGCTACCAAGCCAGAACTCCAAAGTCTGGGAAACTCTAACCCTGTTGTTCCATATATTTCCAAACAAAATCAAGAAGCAAATTGCAGCAAAAATGCAACATGCTAGCTTTGAGTATGGAGACCCAAAGAAGCTGATGTTTCTAATTTCTTAGGAATGCTCTAAATAAAATTTTGACCTAGAGATGCCAGCATTGCTGCCACTTCTGTAACTCAGTCAGTCATTTATTTGCAAACAAGTTTGGGCTGGGTTTAGACTTGCCCTACCACTCCTTTCACTATGGCCCTGCTGTGTGCACTGCAGAGGAAAGTCACTCTGCCATGAAGCCTTTGTGGGCAGACTCAGCAGAAGAAAACCAGCAGGACCTATGGGAACACAGGAACACAATGCCCTGTTGTGGGGTGGGGAAGTGTCACTTACTGGAAAAATGAGCTTTGTGACATCTTACCTGAAATCCTAAAAAACTGCCTGAAGCTTAAAAACTTCAAGAAAGATGTATTCAAATACTCCTGCAAAACCTGGAAGAGACATTACCAGCCACTATATGCTGAGAAGACAATTTAGCAGGTACAGAAGTCAACTGCCTACACAGACAGACATATTTGAATGAAAGTCTTTAAGACTTCATCTTCTCAAAACTGCTTTTTAGAGGGTTTTGTGTGGTCAGAAGAAAGGGAATGTTTCTCCTCCTCCAGCAGCACAAATCACACCATCCTCAAAAGTAAAGCTTTTACACATTCTTCTGTTTCCCTAAAGCACTTTTTCTTGTAACTGTATTTTTATACCAGATAATAATAATCTCATATTTAAGATGTTCTATATTTGCATCTAATCCCAACACAACCCACAGTGGTGTAAGGTACACTGCCATATTACTAAATAACACCTAAAAGGGTTGCAATTAATCCCTGATTCCCATCATAGTCATCCACTCTTCCACCTTCAGTTTATGCAGAGCATCACATGCCTTTGGCAAATGCTAACTAAACAGTCTTTCATCAAAGACACCCCGTGGTTCAAGGGATTTCTCAAAGGGCACACATTGTTTGAGAAAACCCAGCAGTAATTTGAAAGAAGTAACCGCTTGTATATTGCAGTTTCTGGTTTCTTACAAAACAAAAATGTATTCCCTCAGCTTTCACAAAGGCATGTGCAAAACATGTTATAAAATGTTTGTAACTTAAGTATGTATGGGTAGAGCTTAACTGTATTCTTAGAGAATGAAAGAGAGCACACATCATTTCAGGTGTTCAATGCATGCTCTCTGTTCAGCTGGTTTGCTTGTTGTGCACCAGATATCACTTCAATATAAACAAAGTTGTGGTGTACTTCAAAACTTTCTTAACAATCAGGCTGGTCTAAAAGTACTTAGAGCTTGTTTACCTAAGCTTAACAAGACAAGAACTTCTCGTTCTGACTTGCTCATTTTCAAAGATCAAGACAGAATGGGGATATACTTGCTTGCAGGTCAAGGCAAACACATGGAAGGGAAAAGAACAGTTTAACTTAGAGATGAAAATAAATGGCCATAAATCAGATGTGAGCCCATTTAGGATGTAAATTACAACTCTTAGAGCTGTCACATTCTGGAACGGCCTTACAATCACCACAACTTAGGAAAAGGAGAGCTCCACAAGATCTTCCACAAGAAAGGGTTTCTGTGACGCAGGGACTGTGCTAGCAGGGTGACAGACCTGCTGTCCTGAGAGGACCCTGCAGCTCTGCTCTCCTGTGAAGCCTCTCAACAACTTCACTGAGGTTTCTGTGTGTTTCACAACAGGCTTTTTGCATGATACCCATGCCCTTGGCACCCAGCTGAATTCTCTGCCGTGCTCCAAGGGCTGCTGGCAGTGCAGGAACACCGTGGTGATCATGACAACACACAGCCAGCTTGGAGGGACCACTTGTTTCTCAGGTGGGTGGAAAAGCTTCCAAGAGAGAATGTGGCCTGTGCCCCTTGTCTGAGGGTGACCTAAGGGCCACCAGTGCCTGCCAGCCCCCCAGGGCAGTGGTCAGGAAGCACAGAGCCCTCTGCAGCCTGCTGGCACAGCCCTGCCTCTGGCTCGGGGAAGCAGCGGCTCCATGGAGCTGGGACAATGACACGGGGTTGTTCTGATTAGCTATTCAAGCTATGAGAACCCTCCTGGGAACCTGCTCCTGAAACAAACAGCTGAACTGAGGTGTGGCCTGGCCTCACCCCTGCTCAATCACTGTGTGGCCACATTTCACTGTCGAGGGTGTCCATGTTCAATACCTTGGCAGGGCAGGGAGTGACAGACCAAGTAAAATACCAGACCTTTGTATCAGGTTGACAGATAAAATGTGTCCTCAGTCAATGAAAAGGAAAAAAAAAAAAGCACACCTGAAGCATTGACTACACATTAACATAGTTCTGAGCAAACCTCAGACCCTGGGCTCTACTGACTACAGATTGCTGCTTATCCAGAGATTATTACAGATACAATAGAACAGCTCGAGTGATTTATGATGTTCCACCTAATTAACCAACAAACAAAGGCAGAAAAAGTCTGTCTTTCCAGATTGAAAGCAATGCATTTAATTCTGTAGAAATAAAAGCTGATATTGTTTTAACTTTGGCAGATGCTCTGTGGAAATTGCTAGCAATCAAATGTGTTCCATTCACTGTTGTAAAATTTTCAAACTGCTTGTTTTGATTTGGCTTTGACTAACTCTATGTTGAGAAATTTTGGTTTTAGTTATTTCAGAGTTTACACATCATCCATCAAGAGTGTGAAAACACATTTCTATTGGTGGTACAACAGTTTGTTATAAAATAAAAAGCTCATACTCTCCACAACTACTACTACTACTTTGTTTGACAGCAACATTGTAGCACAGGATTACACTGAATACTCAGCCTACCTCCAGAATGAAATTTTTACACCATAATTTGCAATCGGCGCAATTACAGTTGCCATGTAGACTCTACAAATCCAGGTAGAAGGATTCTATGACTTGTTTGAGCACACTCAGTGCACAGCTCTTCTACACTGGCTGCTCTGTGGGAACAGCCCCCTCAGCCCCTGGATCCCTTTGCTCTACCCCACAGCTGCACCTTGACCAGGCTGGACGGTGTCTGGGTCACTGCACAGCCACAGTGCCAGGTAAGGGCACACCAAGCACCCTGACAGCTGGGCAGGCTCAGCCAGAGCCCTTCAGTTGTTCACAGACTGTTCTGCAGTCTCTGGACTTGGGTTTGTTTCTGCCTTTGAACTCAACAGTGCGTTTGTTGCTTCAGTGGATTGAGCACTGCAAGCCCTGGAGAACAGGTGAGTGTGCACATGCACCTTAGCAGAGACATGCAGGGCCTTTGGAAGGTTTGTTTCTGTCTGGAAGAAGGCCAGAATTTTGATCTATTTCGGGACACTAAACACCTGCATTAAACACCCCAGCGAGTGTTGATACTGCCCACCTCGGCTGTCTGCGGCCCAGGCAACTCCAAACATAGCGCAGGGTTTAACAATAAGGGAAGCAAACCATAAATATATATCCTATAGCCATCTCTAAGGGGCATTTGAGTCAGTCCACTTTCTGCTCCACCTACAGACTCCTGTGAAGATCTCTACACAGCCAGAGGGTTGTATTTTAAGGTCACACCCAAATTATGAGGCTTCACCTGGCATGCACATACCGTCATTAAACTTGCCCATGAAACTTCACCGGCAAAATAAAAAGGTGTAATTACATTTTCCCCATTCACTGGAGAAATAATAATTCCTTTGATGGATGAATTCGGGCCATCAGGCTTTCTCTTGAGTCTCACCCAGCAAGATGTATTTTCTAATAATTATGATGCTTATCTTCCTAATGAAGTCATAAACATCACCTGACATTTTGAGATATATTTTACCAAATTATCTACTCTCTAAAATAGTAAAGTTTTTTT
>VXBB01011626.1:88944-134526 GCA_013399915.1 Illadopsis cleaveri | reverse complement strand
TTCACTAATGCAGTGCTAAGTATCTGAAAGAGGTGTTGACTTTTTTCCTGCCCTTCCCTTCCTTAATTTGCATGAGGGGTGATGATGTGAAGGGAAACGTGTTATATCCAAGTACTCCCTTCTACTTCACTAAGTTGACAGCGAAGCTGTTTGAAGGCAAAGTCACTGACAACAGAATTCCTAGTGTGCAAACACAAGACAAGCCATGCCATCCCATGCCAGTTCTTCCTGCTTGTCTTGCTGTGTCCTAGACAGTATCTCTGAAAGTAGCACAATTCATAGTTGAACAGAGGTATCTCTCCCACTTCCCAGTACCAGCTGCCATGCAGTGAACACAATTTACCTGTGTATTTGAGATAAGCCTTTTTTTTCCAGTAGTTAGAATTCCCTTTTACACATGAGGAGCTTTCAGAGTCAAGTCTGAAAGTGCAGGCTGAGTAGCCATCATGACCAGGAGAGGCTGTATAATGGAAATACAGGCTTAAATATTGATCTTACTGGCGTGGTGTACATTGGATGGCAAAAGTTCAGTGTGAAGCATTGATTTACAATTTGCAGATATGTAAATGGACCAGCAATAGAAGTTTTGATCTCATTAATTTGTAGTATAACAAGTGCAATAATAAGTTGGGGTTTTTTTACTCACAATGATTACATAGCTACAGTTTATGCTTTATCATGTATCTGTCAAGATGATGAACAAGTTCAGTATTTTTGTAGCTTGCAGGGATCAGGGCATGCTCTGTGCAATAAGAGGCTGTAAGTAAAACCAGGCTAACAAGATCTTTGGATTTATTTGAACAGGAATACAAGTGAACCTGGAAGAAAGGAACCTCATGATTGCCACTGACTCCAAGAAAGAGAAGCCTTCAGACTGAAGGAGCTGCTAATCAATAGGGTAATGGAGTAATTACTTGTCCAACTCTTAAATGGCTTCTGACAAAAATATCTCTTCCTAGACAGGCTGTAATCTGACTTCTCCCAAATGGAAATACTATGCCAAAACTCCTAATAAGAGGAATATAAGGCACCATCCTCTATAGGCATCCTTGTAATACCAATCCATTAGTTTGTCACAATGAAAACCAGCGTACTTTCAGCACAATAACAAAACTGACACTGTATTTTTCTCCAAGAATCTGTGCAAGAATCCTCCACATTATTGATTCAGAGTATACAACACTACTGGACCTTTTCTGCACTTACTTTTCAAAAAGAAGTTACATTTACTGCCATGTCACAATAAGTAATACTGATGAGCTGGTGCTGATTGGGAAGCGATTTCATCAATGAAACTGAGCTCAAATGTAGCCTTGTATGGCAGTGCTGCCATTTCTAGAATTGAATAAATAGGAACTGTGCTGTAGGATGAGTTTACCATTGGACACTTTTGTGACGGGCAGGATGGAGAAAACAATGAGAAAGAAGAGAGTGATATGGACCTTTCCTGTTTCATGGCTTTTTAAAAGTCCATCCAAAGGAGCTGCTATGGCATTATTTCATTAGTCCATTAAAAATCACTGGGCCAAAACAAGGTTCTCACACCTTTGTCTCCCTTTTCCTTTCCCTCTGCAGAGATCAGAGGGTTCTTTGCTTTCATCCCTAAGAGCCCTGGTATGCTTGTAGAAGGTGTCTCAGATCTGTACAAACCTTAGTGTATCCTTGGTAAAGAACCTGACTCACATACCCCTTCCCACTCCAGCCTTGGAAATGTTTCCTCCTCCCCCTCAAAGCAACATTGGGACGTTAGGCAAGAGCAGCAGCTTCCCAACCATTCTTAACTCCTTGAGAACTGAAGTCCTTGTTCAGGCTTGCTGAGTCTAGAACAAGGAGCTTGGAAGGAGTTCTGACAAATTTACGAAATCCTGAGGGATCAGAAGACATTGCCTTTTTCTCCTTCCCCACTTCCATCACTTACTGTTCTTCACTGCCTCTTGCACAAGTCCAAAAATATCCTGAAAATTAATGTCTTTGGTTGGCTGCAGTTAGGCTGTGCCGAAACAAGTGAAAGACTTAGGCATAAACAGGACAGCTTTTCAGGGAGCTGGTTCCATGGTTTATACAGCAAATATATATAGGAGATACTAATTCAAATGTTTGTTTACCATGTTGATTTGCTGGATATGCAAATCTGTGGAGATGACATTCAATAAAAAGGAAGAGTATACTCTTCCTTTCTTCCCCACTATTGGGTGTTCTTCTGCAAAATGCTCTTTTATTCTATTAATGTTATAATTGCTTTAAGAAAATCAAGACCAGTTTCTGGAAAAAGTAGCCAAAGCAAACGGTAGTGCTGCCCGTGGAAATGTTATTACTGGATCAAACAAAGCTGTTTTCCAGTGCAGTGATCATATTTTGAGAACTTCCTAAAAGCAGTGCCTCAGAAAATGGTTATGCACAAGAGTAGCAAAAGCATTGAGTCCAGGGACCTTTCAATCAGAGGGTATTTTGATACTGTTGGCTACTGGATCATGTCTCTTTAGCCCATTTGCAGAGTTTTTCTATTTAGCCAAAACTTGGCCAGACAATGATAAATTAAAAATTAGCTCTGTAACTGGATCTAGCTTTTAAAATGCTTTAACATTAGGATTTAACAATCCTAGCTTTGTTTGGAAAGGAAAAGAAAAGGAAATAAATTGGCAAGGACTAAAGGCAAGCTGCAACAACAACAAAAATAAATTGCAGAGCCTCTGAAGTACAGGGCAGTATGTCAAGGGCTTAATACATTACAAATAAACCGTGTGTTGCTTACCACCCTGCCAAAACAATTGCAATAGCAACCCAACCCTCCAAATCAAATACTATAGAAAAGAACTTCTAACCCATCACTCTGCTAGAGACAGGAATACAGGAGACTAAATTGTATTATTACAGAGGGGAAATAAGACCTTGGTCACAGAAAATTTGCTGTTGTTTGAAGTCTGCAGGACTGTGCAGTTGGATGGCAGGACTAGGATTTCATTGTACAAACAAAATCCAAAAGAAGGTCAAAGTACCCTACAAGAAGGCACTATTTTGAGAGGTAGACACTTGAACTGCTTAGAAGAAGAATATATTTTGTCACTTTGGCTATTGACCTTGTAATCCGAAAAAAGCACAAATCTTTAAATCACTTTAAATCTTTTGAATTAATTGGAAAATATGGTGTTTGCTTCTCCAAGAGAACGACTCACTCTCAATACACTACAAACAGCATCACATGCTTAGAATGCAAGGAGTTAATAGATTTTCATCTGATCTGTAAAGTAAAATAAACTACTTAGAATTTTTATTTCCTACTAGTGGCCAAACAAGAGGACTTACCCATCTGCAGCCAAAGCTGAGTGAGAAGCAGCTCCACCAGTGAGGAGACACTGTTTCTGTATGGATCTGTTCTGTGGAGCACACAGGTAAATAAACAGGGACTCTGAGCCATCAGTGGGATCAGTGGTTCTTCTTCCCTCCCCATGGAGCAAACCACACCAGCAGAATTCTCACTCAAATAGCAAGCCTGATGTGCAGATGCACTTCTCACCATATAAATCTGTCCACATGTACATGTACATTCTACACTAGCAACTATGTACACATAGAAATTCAAATCCAGGAACTGGATAATCTGAAAAGAATTTTGGGGCTGGCATGTATTCTGGGGACTGGCCCACACTGCAAAGATTCTAATTCTAGATATCATTTGGAAATCCGTCTTTATTATTATGATGTCTCCATGCATGTGTTAGCTCCTTCTAAGTGTGTATTAGAAAAACACAATATTGTTTCTCCTACTGAATTCTTATGTAATTTTAAGTGGTTTAATGGCCACTTAACTAAATCCCACAGGAAGGCAGTACAGAAAAGAGAGATAACTGACTTGCTGAAGTCAGTAGAATATGCATTTAATTCTTCCTGAGGGCATTGGGGTGCTCTGTGAGACATGGACATGGCAATGAACTAGAGTCTGCCTGCAGATATGGATTCTTTAATCTCATTTACTTAAGTGGATGTTGCCACAGGCAAAATTTGGACCTATGTGCTCTTAAACTAGAAATTGTTTTCATAGTGATTGCAAGTATTAATACTAAATATGCACAGCATGAGCCCTATCACTAATAAGATCTAAGCTTTTAGTGCATTAAAATTTTAATAAAAACCATAAATTTGAAGTAGTAAATTTTAAATCCTGGGAAGTAAACAGTGCATAAGGGTATCAGGAAACAGCAGTGTGTTGTAACTCTTGCAACATTGTTGTGAGTCTCAGACATTTACTGTTTTCTCAAAGGTAGTCATAGAAATATTAGAAAGCCTTTTACCCTCATATTGAATAAATAAATAAATAAATAAATAAATAAATAAATATTTGGAAGAAAATGTATTTGACATCTAAAGGAAGCTCAAAATTCATTTTTTGAAACCTATAATTTTTTAATCTTATCATAAAATATGTTGTGGCCTGACACAATGTTTTTGGATGTAGGCACTTGCCAATACTAAGATGTTATATAAGGGTCTTCATAAAAAAGGCTTAATTTCACAAAGCAGCTGAATTATGTATTCTGGTGTGGGGACTTTGGGGGAGAAGCAAAGGCTAGAGCATTGCAGCAGACTGTAAAGATCTGGTTGATTTAAAGGGAGTGAACAAGAGATGCTGATTAGTTTGAACCAAGGGCTGTCAGTGAGTGGAAGGTTTGAGGCTGAGGAGAGGACTGGAGAGTCACATCAGTCAGTACCAGGCTTGCAGAGCTGGGTGTGTGCAGCCCTCTCCTTTCACTCTGGCCTAATTCCTGCTTCCACAGGAAGGAAACACACACAAGTCAGTCAAAAGGAAATCTGAGTGTGCTCCTCCAGGCTGGCCAGTTGTCCAGAATTGACATCTGCTCTTCATTATAGCAATTATGGATTAGCTGGGCAGTTTGAGCAACCTCACTGGGAGTGATCTCCACAGTGTTAGGATTTAGATCAAGGAGAAGGACTTTGTGAAAGGAAGGAGCAGCATTCTCAATTTTAAGTAAAGATTATTAAAGTTGTATTTTTTTTACTTTTAATTTATAAGAAAGTATCATTAGGATGTTCAGGAAGTGAGATAGGATCTGTTCAAATAAATTTTAGATAACTGAAGGTGCATGAAGTACTCTCCTACAAAAGCTGGGGAGAGCAATAGTTATAAGGGCATAATCTTAACAGTTTCTTCATTCCTTAGATTGTAGGTTATACAAAAAATTAAATTATCATATTATCCATATGTGGGGCATAATCTCCTGCTGATGGAAGGCGAATTCTCCTCTGGAAGCAAGTGTTTTTCTGGGAAGATTGTGCTACCAACAGGACAAATCAGTTCGTTCCTCACTTCCACAACCTGGCAGGACTGCTGCAGTTTCACTGCAGTGCTGCTCTGCAGGAGGTGGTGGAAGGTAAAGGTCTTGTCCTTAGCAGCCTGTTATGTGTGTGGACGCTATTGTAGTTACCAGATCAAACAGCCTTTAGCTGTTGTGAAAATACAGACCTGACAACACTTTGTAGGTGCAAATGGTTGTGGGTTTGGTGGGATTTAGCAACATTCAGTCATCAGCACTGAATTGCTTGAGTTCAAAAGCTATACAGAGCTTCTGAATTGTTCTTGAAAGAATATACCAGGTCTGTTGGGATGAGTCATTTATCCAGTGTGTGTTCTCATCTGAGCTTCCCCATTAGTCTTATCCATTGATGTTTTTTATTTTGAGTTTCTTCATTCAGTTTGGGATGGTGTTGTCCTGGGCAGCTTGTCCTGGGCATTGACTCTTCAGTTTGTGAAGAGTATTTTTGTATTTTGGCAAGCTTTGTCTGTTTGAACACAGTATGAATGGAGCAGAGACTGGATTTCCTCCCAGTGGAACTGTTCAGTGTCCACTGCTGCAGTACCTGTTCTGCCTGAGAGGCTGCTGTCACAGTGGGGCACCTCCAGTCATCATCCCAAAGGGGGTTGTTTTGTCTCCCTCTTCACCCACACGTCCTGTTCTCTTGGCCACCAGACCAGCCACCATTCAAGCTCTGTCAGTGGGGGTTAGGAGGAAGCTAATGCTGCCCATTCCATTCAAAGAAGCTGTGCTGTTTTGGTATGGTTTGTTGTTGTTTGTTTTTTTAATTATCTATTTAGAATTAAATGCAGCTGTTGATCACTATGAACAGGTTTGACTCAACCTGGTAAGTGAAGCTTTCCATTTAAGCCCCAAAAGGGTACATATATGCAAGATCCTAGAGTAGCATTAAGTTTTTCCTTCTCTCTTAGAAGATAGGCCATGTCCCTTACAGGAGAAGAACAGAATTTTTCTAATCATGTGTTACAAAGACAGTACTGAAGTTCAAAAAGATATGGAGTATTTGAGAACTTTGAGCCTTTGTTGCTGAATTCTTCTGAATGAACCACAGCAAGCTGTTTATTCTCCTTTAATTGAAAGCCTATTCCATAGGCTCTTAAATTACAGTTGAAAAAAAAATGTTTCTGTACCTTTTCTCATATCCCTTTATTATGCACAAACTTACTGCCACCATAGTGACTTACTGCCCCAGTTTATCAATACCTTCCAAAAAAACCATGTAACAATCCTCATTTCATTTCAAGAGTACATATTCATTTCCTCTTGTGTTAAATCTGGAGTCTCTGTCCAGCCCTCAGGGTTGCATGCATTGGTTGCTGGCTGATTGTCCCAGTAACAGGTGAGGAGCAAAGCGAGTCAGAGCTGCTGAGGCAGCTCACATGAACGTCCTGGCACTGGCTCTGGGGAGGCCCAAACATCTCCCTGCCTTGCTGGCTCCACCAGGTGCTGAGTTGGTCCTCACAGCAGCATAAACAAAAGGTGAAAAGGAACTGTGGCCCTGGAACAGCAGGCAGTGGGGCCACTGAAGGTACACAACATTATTCATTTTCTCCAGTGAGGCTGTAGTCTAAGCAAGGAGCTTCTACTTTATTAGGACAGCCATCAGCATTTTAAAAATCAGCTTCATCTTTGGAGTTAGCTGCACTTAGTGTGTGCTTTGGGTACAGACTTAATTCAAACATGCACAGCAAGGATTTCTCTCTTTTTTGCAAGCCACAATGTTCTGTACAGTGCCAGTTTAATGTCATCAGCCCAAAGCACGCTGCTTGTGTGCTAACAAAGTGCAAATCATTGCTAACACCTGAGAACAAAAATTACTTTGGTTCCCCCACTAAGTTAAAAGTATAACACTTGTATTAAAAAAAAAAAAGCTTTAAATTAAACAGTTTTTTACCCATAAATGAGAGACCAGCTATGAGTGAGAGTGTTGTGAAGTTCTGAGCCCATATTCCTGTTGGTGTTGAATGCCATAAACTGCTCATTGCATTCTGTGCGATGATTCACTTTTTCCAACTACTTCAGTGTTGTACATATGGAATCTGTTGTATATTGTCAGCAGTGCTGCACTATGCTTCATCCCCTTGTGTATATAAACCATTCTGAGTAGTTCAGCCATTCCTGTAATGTCCTTATTTCTGCAGTGTTCCTCTCAGGAGAGAGAAGGCAAGGCTTTTTGATATTTTATTTTGCAATCTAAGTAATCTTTTTGCAATCTAATAATATATTTAACTTTATCGTAACAGCTACTCCAAGAACACAGGACATTATTTGATGATATGTTAACTTGGACAGTTTGACTTCAAAGCACTTAGTTTGTGCTCCTAAAATTGTTCCCTTTTGAGATTGTGTGTTCTGTTTTGGGTTTTCTTAGATATAACAAGATCATCTTTGATCTTTTTAATCCCCTGCAAGTTTTGACCGTCACATTTGTAGAACATAAAAGCATCTTCCTGTGGCGTAAGGTCTTCTCATCTGCCTTAACCTTTCAGTGTTTGGCAAATGGGATGAAAGCTTTCATTTGCATCCAAACAAAAGTTTAAAGCAATCGACTGTCAATAAAGCTGCTGGCAGCTGTTCCAAAACCCTCACGACAGTTTATAGATAGCCAAGGCTGATTGGCACTGCTGCTGAATTCCTGAGGAGGGTGGAATTGCAACCAGATCCAGTGGGTGTGTTGTGAGGAATGAGGGGCCCACGTGGATGTGCATCTTCTCATTTCTTTGACATCTAACCCAGGACTACAGTAAGCTCTCAGTTTTTGTTCAAACCTTTGGATGTTGCAGTTGTTAGGTGCTTTTTTTTTTTGGTCTGTACTGGAAGCAGTAGCAGCATCACCTCTCAGATTAAGCCTGGTTTTTCAAACTCTGTTGAATAGCTTTTGCAGCCTCCTTCCTTTGGTTATGTTTGTGACAGACAAAGCACTCCCAACTTCTTGGAGCTGTGTCCAAACAGGGAATTCACAAATATATGCCATAAATTAAGGCATAGCATAATGAAACGACTCTTAGAATGTTGAATCACTTGTGCTGAAAACATTGAAGACCAGGGCTGGAGAGTCATTCCCTCACCCTCCTCCCTCACATGACCTAAAACCAGCCTGACAGGTGAGAAACAGGCTTTCTGGTGTGGTTTTTTTGCCTGCTTTGATAGTGCCTGCAGCCCTGCCAGGTGCAGGGTGTGGCTGCATGGGAGCTGAACTGCCCTGTGCTGAGTTGTTTATCTTTGCTGGGAAACCAGCCTTTACCAACCTGTGGTAGGGAACTTTGGGCTTAGACATTGTGCTCAAAGAAGACCACCTGTGGTGAAAGGAGTCCTATCTGCTGCAGTGGAGGTGTATCACTTAATATTGAATAATTAAACCCATAATGAAAAAATAAGGATCCATCCCTTTGGAATATACCTTTTTTGTTGTTCTCTCCTAATGGCTAAGTGTAAATGTCATGGGCTCCAGTAGCATCTGAATGAATACTCTCCACCCTTCCAAAAGATGAATTGTAACTTTGTGAACTTCCTATACTTCCTACTGTTTTCTGCACTTTTAGAATAAGTAGTGATGTGGGGTTTGGAGGGTTTTTTGTGTATATAAAGAGTCCCACAGTGCTAAGACTAGCCTTGAAGGCCACATTTGTGAGGCCTATGACCAGCAGTACAGCCAGCTGGAAAACAATGCCCCTGTATTAAACCCTGTACTAAAGTACTGCAGGACCTTTACTGTTAAACGGGATATTTGCATGTCAGCAGATATTGGGATGCAAAATTTTTATTTCATAAACAAATTAAGTTTTAATATAAACAGCCTTCCAGCTTTTGTTGTGTTAATGGGCTTGAGGACATCGATACCAGCCCTGAGGAAGAAGACGTGGGGGTGTTGGTGGAAGAGGAGCTCAGCCTGACCAAGTGATATGTGATCACAGCCCAGAGTGCCAAATGTGTCCTGGGCTGCAGCAGGAGGGGTCTGTGCCCTCTGCTCCTCTCTCCTGAGAGCCCACTTGCAGAGCTGCCTCCAGCTCTGGGCCCCCAACACAAGGAGGATGTGGAGCTGTGGAAGCAAGTCCAGAGGAGGCCATGAAGATGCTCAGAGGGCTGGAGCACCTCTGCTCTGGAGACAGGCTGGGAGAGCTGGGGGTGTTCAGTTTCAAGTAGAGAAGATTCTGAGGAGACCTTCAACCTCCTCCAGTACCTAAAGGGGCTCCAAGAGGCTGCAAAGGGACTTTTGGCAAGGGCATGCAGTGATAGGACAAGGGGTAATTGCTTTAAACTTAAAGAGGGAAGGGTTGGTTTAAATATAAGGAAAAATTTCTTTCCTGTGAAGGTGGTGAGGCACTGACTGGCACAGGTTGCCCAGAGAAGTTGTGTCTGTCCCATCCCTGGAACTGTGCTTAGAGCAACCTGGTCTAATGGAAGGTGTTGAACTAGATGATCTTAAAGGTGTCTCCCTACCCAAACCATTCTATGGCAGGAAATTCTCTTTTTTGCCTTCTCTGTGTTATTTGTGTTCCATCTCCCCCTCAGTCTCTTATTTCATCTCGCATGGAAAGTTAGGAAAACATTGGAATAAAAGTTTTCATTTCAGAAAAGGGAAAGGAAAGTAATCTTATTTTTCTTTTCAGAAGCATGGAGAAAGCAGCCTTATAAGTTCATCCAAAGACATATAAAACACTCTTATAAATTATTTTATATAGTGTGAGGAACTGCAGGAGCCTGTTTCTTTTGAAATCTTGCAAAATGCAGTATTGCCTTTCAGATCTTGATCTTGCAGTGGAATACTAATGTGAACTCTTCTGGGGAATTTTCCTAATGGCTTTACCTAAAATGACTGCTTTACATAGAATACATAAGGGAAAATACTGACTTGTCAAAATTCAAATAATTTTGTGGGAACAAATAATTTTCTTGAGGTTTTTGACAGGGAAGCAGCTTCTCAGTTGAATGAGAAATCCACTGCATGCCCCCCTGTCCACTGAATTTGGCTGTCTTTATGTCTCTGCTTGCAGTTCTGCTGGCAGCCTTGCTTGGTAACTAATGTGCGTCAGGTTTTTATTCTCACCTACTGAGGTGGTTTCATTTCTTATCTGTGCTAGAAATGCTTCAGGACAGAACTGAGACTGAGTGTTTGTAGTCTGCTTAAGCAACTGCACTGGTTCAGATTCCTGCCCTGCTGTTCCCAGCCTGTGCCAGGTATCTGCCCTGGGAAGTGTGACAGGCTGAGGATAAGGCTCCTGTTCTGAACTGATCCACCCAATTCCCATCACATCCTTCCTCTGAGCAGCCTGTCTCTCAGGATGTTTTTCCTCCAGGCTGGATTGGCATACACATGTTTTGTTTACTTTTCTGTCTTCCATTAAAAAAAAAAAAAAAAAAAAAAAAAAANTTTTTTTTTTTGTCTCTTAAAAAAAAAAAAAAAAAAAAAAAAAAAAAAAAAAAAAAAAAAAAAGGAAAGCTTGGTGACACCTATTTCATCTGCATGGAGAACAGGGCACTCAATTCATGTGGTGTGGGACCTTTGTCCTCTCTGCAAGGAGCATGGTACCATCATCTCTCCAGTCTCAGGCAGTTTAGTGAGATGCTGTAGCAGGATGATTTCAGGATGCTGTCAGTTTATTTCTGTCCTTTTGGACTGCATCCCAGCATCAGAGGCTTGAATATTCAAGCCTTTTCATACAGTGCTAGTTTTCAAGTTCACAAAGGTAGTAGCTAATGCTGTTTTAATTGAAATCACATGGTAGAATATGTTCAATAATTTGGGACTGCCTGACACTTTCTGGCCTTTCAAGAAAGATTTGATCTCTTGGAACCATTTGCCTTGCCATGAGGAGGGCCTTGCCAGTGTGCTGGTTTATATATTTCAACATTTCCATTTTGCAGTTTTTCCAGAAGATGCTGATTTTTTTTCCCCCTTTCTTAGATGAAAAGAAGTCAGATACTTGAAATGAAACCAAAGGAAAGGAATTTGAAAAGCTGACTGGAGAAGGAATGTTTGCTTTCAGTTTGCTGCTTCCTGTTCTGATCATGAAATTTGATTAAAACTTGATTTAAAGATAACAGCAACCCCACAAATCAATGTATGGTGTAGTTATGTCTGCTAACACTTCTTTTGAAGAAGGGATGATTATAAACTCTGTCTTTTAGAGTTTTTTAGTACAGAGGAGACATTGCAGTTGCCAAGATCGTAGTTCTTGTTCTACTTTTTCTCTTTTCCTGTTTTGGATCAAGCAAAGAATGAGTCTGTAACATGTAGTTCTCACTGAAATTCACAGACTAAGGGTTCATTTTTTTCAGGAAAAATGATGGCAGAGGTATTAGTCTGAAAGAAAAAAAATATTCTGCTGTACTGAGACCGATTATACTGAAAAAATGGCTTTAAGTAAAAAGACCTATTTTATTATTATTTGAAATTTAAAACTCCATTGATTTGTTTAGTAAGATTCCCCTACTGCACAGCTTTGTAATCAGAGAAGACTTGTGAGGAGACTTTAAAGAAATGCTAATATTTATCACAGAAGAGTGAGAATTCTACAAAATAGTTGGTTTTGTTGGGGTTTTTTTTCCCCATAAGTCATAGGAATCTTTCTTGTAGTTTGTTTTTTTTTTTAAATGTATTTGTGTTTTGTGATGTTCAGCAAGACAGGAATATAATCCCCTAAAGGCATGTGAATAGGATTAAACCCAACATTTACTTTCTCTAGGTGTATGAGTCAATAGGGATCAATAATTCTTCTTAGTACTTTCTTTGACAGTGGATTTTAAAATTCTGAAACTTAGAATGAAAGATGAATTTGGCCATAGCAGATTCTGCTTTCAGAAACTTTGTATTTCTGCAAGGTATGTTCACACTTCTGTCTAAAATTCAGTTGGCCTTGCTTGCTTTGGGAAAAATCCTCCTCAGCTCTGCCCATCTCTAATCAGTGATTAGGAGAAGTTTAGTTCACAGTCTTAAATTGTTGCATTTTAATGTCTACTGGCTGCAAATCAAACGTTTTATAGTGATTACCACCATCAACTCTTTATCAAGCTTTATGCATGTAGTGAAACACTAGTGTTGTTGTTGTTGTTGGTTGGTTGGGGCTCTTTAAGTGGAAGAGAACAGGACTGGGCTCCTGTTTGTGTTGCAAAGGCAAAGTTTGATTGTGTGACTATTGAAGGGCTGGCCTGGACAGCAGGTGTGGAATTCCTGCAGGCAGGAACAGCATTAGCATCACGACTCCTACTGGTTGGTTTCTAGATAATAATTACACAGTGAAAGTTGTGATTGCAGGAGAACAAAGAAGGCTTCCTTGCACTTTGCCAAAGCTGCCCCAAAATATCTCCCTCAAACTTAATACAGATATTTGTTCAAAAATTAGGCTTAATTTGAACCCACAGCAGAGACTTAAGCCATGTGTAGCAGTGCCACCTAGTGTAGACTGTTACTCCTTGGTTTTCCACAATTTTACTGTTCTTGTATCTTAAATCTCTAACGTTCATGAAAATAAACATTACCTCTGCATTCTAGAAAATGCTTTAAAGGTGAGTCTCTTGAAATGTGGGCCAGAATATCTTCTTACATGAAACAAGCACTTACCTGATGGCTATTTCATTCCTCTTTGCTGAGTTAATGACAAAAATGGTTTGAAGTTATCCATGCACAACAGATTATTTTATTTATGTCATGTTTAGCTTTTAAAATGAGATGGACAAGTAGGATAGAGCAGCAACTGCATACTACTCCTGCTCAGGGAATATCAGTTAGACATTGTGATTTTTCACTGAGGATTGATAATACTGTAAAATTATTCATGGAATAAAGTAGCACTTATGACAAAAACTGGTAAAATATGTCTGTCAATCTACATGGCAGACTTGATTTGGGAAGTGGAGGAGTAGAAATGAGTATTAGATTACAGATTCAAGCAGTAAAGGGTTTATCATGTGTAAGAATTCTGAAAAGAAATGGACTTAAACTTGCTGTGGGTCTTAGCAAATTGTTGTCATTTATAACTCTCAGCCTAATGGCTGTTCTTGCTGTTGAGTTTTGGCTCCTGACTGGCAAAGAATAGTCCTCACAAGTCTGAATGTTTGTTATGACAAATAAACAAAGATGTGGAGTGGGTTTTTACTTTCACTATAATCCCTCTAAAGATAGACTAATGAAATCCAAAGAAGTTTTTCTGGATTTTCACCAGGCTTAGGAAAACAGACATTTAGTTCTGTGCACCTCTAACCTACAGGAAGTTCATCACTGCAGCTGGAACTGCAGGGAATTGCATGTTTTTTCTAGATTCCCAAAGGAAACAGTCAGCCAAAGTTAGAAATGGCAGGAGGACAGAAAGCAAAAGGCACAACAGCTGGATTTATACTGACATAGTATTTACTCTGCTTTGCCTTCCAAATCAGCTGCTGAAGCTCTTTTCCAGTTAAGAATTGTTTATCTAGTGCTGTCTGGCTTAATACACAGAGACACTTCTGAGGCCACCCAGGGAATGTGAAAAGCTGTCTTGAGTTCAGGTGTGCACGTGTGCCCTCTTTGACTGCTGATTCCAGACATGGGAAAGGGAGAAGACCAGCAGGATCCTCGAAGGAAAGATTTATATGAGGGGCTGTTACTGGGAGGATAATATAAAGTGTTGATACTCAGTGACTCAGGATGTTGTGCTGTACAAACAGCACACTACTCAAAGATCTCTTCAGATAATGCTGCCTTGGACTCCTTTCTTTGAGGGGAAAATGAGGTTGTGACTGCTCCAGTGCCAAGGTACGATGTCACTGACAGGGCATGGTACAAATTAAGTGAGCAGCTATAACTGACATGCATGGGTATATCTCATGTTTCTCAAGAAAATCAGATCATGACTTGAAAATTTGGGCACCCACTAGACTGTTCTTATTCCTAGTGGATATGAGGCAAATCTCTTCACAGTACTTCTCTACCAACTAGAGTTTTCTATTATTTTTGTTATTTGAACCGAAGTGCTATAGAAATAAAGCTCCAAATTATATAAAGGACATTCCAGCTCCAGAACTTTGAGCTGCATAACTCTCAAAGGGGATTAATGTTCTGGCTATCAGTGAAGGGCATGGACAGTGTTGCTGACTGAGATGAGCTTGGTATTTCACTCACATCATTGTAAGGGGTTTATATGATTACCTATAATTCAGTCTCTTACTATAATATTGTCCTACATATGTATAATTTTGGAAGCCCTGAAGTGGAAAGGCACTCAGGTAGCTCTAAGCTTATGGTAGCCTAAGTTATTTTTTAAAGTACATAACGTGTATTAAGGCATCCATGGCCTTATAGCTGGTGATTCTGAGCAAATGTTGTCAATGACTGGAATATTTCAGAGTGCTTCCTGGCATTGATTGACAACTGATGGCTTTGCAAACCAAGGTTGTTGAGTGGAATCTGAAGTATTTTGGAAGAAGCAACACCTTTGCTGCTAATAATTGTGAGTTATCTTACTCTGATTTTACTTACTAATCTAGTGGGGAGTCATGGCTTGTACAGAAAAACAGGTGATCTGATCTAGTTCCTCCCATTCTTCTCTGTTAATATGCTTCTGTGAGCTGTGGTTTCTATCACCAAGTGGTAGAGGAACATTTCAGGGGACTCTTAAAATGTTAGTGTTGCATCACAGACACCTTTTCTGTTTTTCTCCCTGGGGTTATGCAACAAAAAGTTTTGAAAGTGCAGCAGAGGTGGAGATGTTAATGGCAATGTCTTCCAAACTCTCTATTAACCAGCCTGGTTTGTTTTGGTGCTGCAGTCTGCATTAGGTCCTTCTGCAGACCCCTCCAGGGCAGTCTTCTGCCACAGCCAGCAAAGCCAGCGAGCTTTGGAAGGGGATTGCTTGAAACCCCTTCTCAGAGCTTTGCTTTAATTCTCAAGGGGCAACCACATCAAATGGCAAATGTACTCACAGGGTTGGTTTAGATCCAGGGCAGATCTGGGGATGCCACACTGACAAACACAATCAGAGGTATGTGTTTTGGCCCAGGGAGAATCAAAACAAAACTAAACTGCAAGGGCAAGTTAGGCAGCCTTCCAAGAGAGTCCAGGATAATGACTGGTGTGTCGGGTATCTCCCTGGCCTTGCATCACCAGCAGCAGAACATAAAGCTGCTCTGAGGTGCTGTTGTGCTGAGGGCTGCAGCATGGATATCACCTGGTGGGGTATAACTACAGTGTTTGTTTTATTATTTTGCAACATTAAAAAGCCTTCATGGGAACCTATCAGGAACCTTATGGTTTGAAAGGTTACCAGGTTGTCAGGTGTTCTTGAAAGGTTACCAGGTTGTCAGGTGTTCTTGAAGGCTGGAAAAGGGGTTTTTCATTTTCTTCCTTTCCTTCTTCTTTTCTGCTGTTTTAAGTGAAAGCAAAATACTGGTGTAATCATATCAGCAGTTGTAGGGCTTGACTATTCTTAAGGATTTTAAAGAGAAAGTTCAGATAATGTGCAGACTTGAAGGTGATAGAGCTAAACTGGAGTGGAGCTGAATCTTTGAGGCAGTGACAGGCATTAAGCAGGGAACCTGTGAGGAGCTGGAACTTTGCCACAAGCAGTTTGAGCAGCAGTGTCTGAAAGAGAGGCCATCCATCCTAAGGAAGGGAACAGTTTAATTCTGACTACAAATGAAGTAAAACTGTAGGAAAATTAATTGCCTGTTAGCAACTGTACGTTAATATTTCACAAGCAGAACAGAATCTGGTCATTTTTAAGAAACTTCCCCTTGTGGTCCTCTGAAAATCAACACTTAGCAGAGCTGTTAATGCCCAAAAATCAAAGTGAATGGTCCTATGTGGCTACACTCATGTATTGATTTTATAATTTTATGGAGTTACAGCTGTGCATTAATGTTATACACGTTTCCCTTTCCCAAAAGCATATAACTTTTCTACTCTTGTCTGAACCAGTTTCTTGGCTTTTGAAAGACTCATTCATTAACTCAGATATGCCAATTAAGGAAATAAAAGTTTTGACAGACTTCTCTTTTTTCCAGTTCAAATATTAAGGGAAGCTGTGAGAAAGCCAGTAGATCACACTGAGCAGGAAAGCAACTGCAATGTATAGCCTCAGACTGCTTAAAATCCTTGTGGATTCCTGTATGAAACTGGGAAGAGGATTTTCTGGAAGAAAATTGCTTTCTATTTAAAAATTCATTCTGCAAACAGCAGTTTTCTTTGTCTGAAAGCTCTACTGCATTTTGATGGTGATAGTGAAGGTCATTGTTGTTCAGTCCCTGCCGTATCTTATTCTGTTGTAGTATAAAAACCCAAAGCTTCTCTAGTTGTTAATAAATTAGTATAGACACAAAACCCTTTGTATTTTATAAAGAACTTAGGGTTTCATATCAAATAAGGCTGGGAAAACGTTTTAAGCTGAAAACCAGATGTTTGCTCTCCCACTTGTGAACAGCAGAAATAAAATTGAAAAACTAGACTAACACGTTCAACAAAAGATAAATATTCCTTGCCTATCACAGCAGAATTGGGCATGAACAAAAGGAGGCAGTGCCATTACCTAGAATGCACCTCTTTCCTCTGACCACATTTGGTTTTTTTTCCTCCAGATGATGCTTTGATAAAAATGGTTATAATAAGACCTCATGCTGACTTCAGAGGGAGCTGCCACAATCCATGTCCTTGGCTGACCTCCTGTTGCCCCAGCTGGGCTGTGACCTGAACAATTTGACAGTTTAATTTTTTCAAGTGAGCCCAGCTATGGCATTGATGTTTGAACTTAACTTGGTTAGGTTTTTTTATTGGCTCAAGTCTCAGTATTGCCTCAACAGCAACATAAAAGAGCAGAATAAGGTGCAGTGGATAATTCCTCCCTCTGAGTTGGCATTACTTGTTTTCTATGATACCACAGTTGACTTTATACTGCCTAACTTGGGCACAGTGGTGCTTTGATTTTTTTTTTTTTTTTTCCTTAAGACATTACCATATCCTTAGTCTCAGCATCTTAATTTAAAATGCTGCTGTGCATTCCAGTTGGGTGGAATTTAACATTTAGATTTTTAGCTAAACTTAACATCCCTAGAGGCTTTAGAGTTCGAAGGTTTTTTAAAGTTAAAGAATTACAGTGCCAGTCAAGCAGTATTTTCCCAGGCTGTCTGCTGCTGATGCAAAGTGGAATACTCAGTTTGTTGATAGCACAGGGTAATACCCTGCTCAAGGAATTGCCCAATTCAATGGCAGAAACTGAGGAGCACCTTGATTATTAGTCAGTTTTGTTATGGAAACTATTTGAAATCTTGGCTGCTACTCCAAGGAACTACTTAATAAAAATAAGTATGAATCAAACAACAACACCCCCGCCAAACCCCCACCACTCCCACCCAGAGAAACCCAGTCGTGATACTGAGAGTGTGGACAGGGTGAATGTATTTTGACTGCTCTGTCCTGAATGGGTCACAGAACTGCACTTCCACTTCTTTTTAGTTAGACAAGCACAGTTGTGTTTATTATTCTGAGTATAGAAGTCAACACACTTGACATTTCTGGAAAACATTCAAGGATTTGTATTCCGTGCATTTGGGTTTAAAACAGAATGTGCTGCTTGTTAAAAACAGCCTATCCCAGTTCCCTCTCCAGCCAGCACTCCAGAGCAGGGCAAGCCAAGCCAGTATTGCTGAGAGAAAAAAAAAAGAGAGGGAGAAATCTAAATAACAGAAATACATCTGCACAATTGTCACATGATACCACTGAGAAACATGTGAGGGTAAAGCAGAGTTCAACAGAGAGTCTTCATGATTAGAAATCAATCCCTCTGTGAAGGAGGATATTTTCCAGTGTGTCAGGTAATGATACACAGAGTCCAGGCACTGAATAGTACAGCAGGGTGGGAAGTAACTCCCACTGTTTATGCTGATATTTTAGCCATAAGTGCAGCCTTCTGTCAGTTGAAGTTTTTTTGAAAAAGTGCAACTTTGTCCAAACAATCATAAGTAGAGTAAAAGGAGAAAAATGGCAAATGATGAGAGAAGTCACATAATCTGATAAACCCACACAAGAATTTGGTCTGTTTCACATGCCTTGACGGTGTATTTATGCTACTAGAGGTGGGTAAATGTAGCTGAATCTTATGAGTCCTTCCGTCGTTGGTGGGAAGCTGTAGCAATTCTTAGGTTTTAACCCAGTTGCTTGCTTGCCTCTCCTCTCACAGATAGACAGTATTTCTGTGGGAAGTTAATTTTAATTTTGATGACTTTCTGCCACAGTGCCAGTGAGTCATGAAATCAATGTCATTAGCATTTGCAGGGAACAGGAGCAAGTGCAGGGATAGAACTATACTCGAGCGTTGATGAAGTCAGCGATTTTCATATCTTTTGGGGTTTTATCTTGCATTGTTAAAAACACAGGCAAGATGTGTTGGGTGGGGGAGTTCTCTTTATAACGTCAGAAAACTTACAACACGTGAAGCTGTCTAAGTTTGCAAAAGCAAGCAAGCCTGTGTAGAAATGTGTTATAAATGAGATTTCCATAAATCACAAATAAGACGTGTACGCTTGTTAATGATGAAACTTAATCAAGTAAAGGTGACTAACGTAGCAGCATGCTTTCCCAAGGCACTGAATGCTCTCATTTGCCTTTTTAAGTGTCTCATGGAGAGCAGCAGGAAGATCTTCTGAATGTTAGGTAAATCTAGAATGGACTAGAGCAGAAAAGTGACTTAAGGGGTTTTTAATTCTTTTACCTTGCAATACATCTGGACAATGTACCTAGGTAAGTTTGGGAATTTTCACAATTCTTCTATTCTGAATTTTTTAGTTAGTAAAGTTCCTATAACACAAGTTTCTTCAAGCTCTGCAGTTTAAAATGCAAGTAGCTCATGGCTTTTAAGAACACATATGAAATGCTGTAATAAAATCTGTCTGTCTTCATGTGTACTTAAGGAAATAAGAGCAAAGTAACTGAGGTTTTGAACTTGGATTCCTGTTTCTGTTTATTTTTGTAAGTTGACCAGCCAGTGAATAGTTGAAGTTCATTATGCTCATGTATGGGATGTGTTGAGAAACTCTTGATGTGTTTCCAACTAGGGCCTGAGTAATTCTACAATTTCATCATCATTTTTCAAGAGGGGATCAGTGTCAAAGAGCTATAAAAATTATTGGTAACCTGTTGTAGAACCTGAGTGCATTCAGATTCCAACAGCACTGCTACTGCTGGATCTCCATCCATATTTGTTTTATGGCAATGCTGTTACCTGGGCTGGTTATTCAGAATGCTCAGACTGGGCCAATTGAGATCATTAACAGATTTCACTAAGTTAACATGAAACCAATGATCAGTGTTCAGTATGGTCTAAGAAATGGAGGGAAATAAAATAAATTAGCAGTAACTAGTCTCCATTGCAGAGCAGCCTTGAAAATCAAACTAGAATTTGGCTGAGGGGACTGGGTTTTTGTTGTTGTTTGGCTGTTTGTTGGGTTTGGGTGGGGTTTTTTAGGGGGATGGTTTCATGGAAACATGGAAACCATGTGGATGTGCTCTGATCCAGCAGTTGTCTAACCAGGCATCCCCACTACAGAGGTTTCAGACAAGTCTTTCCTGCTTTCCAGCCTGGTGAAAGAAGTTTGTCTTTTTAGCATTATCTCCTGTTTGGACAGCCCCCACTTCCCTGTATAAGCAGAAATATGGAAGCTTATAATTCTCTCCATGGGAAATGTCTCCAGAAGTGCCATGGTTGGTACCAAAACATTTTTTTTTTTTAATCTGACTTAAACAGGAAATTTAAATATAAATAATTTTATGTTCTTCAGTATAAAGAGGCTGTGATGGAACTAAATGTAGTTTAAAATAAATGCATGTGCTCCCAAAAATTACTCAGATATCATATTGTCTGTGCAAATGCACAATCCAGGTCCTGTGACAGCATCTTAGAATAAATTACCTCTGTCACACCCACCATGCTTTCTTCTTCTATTAAAAAAGATTTCTAAATTTCCCAAACTGCTTCCATATGTTAGTTTTACTTTTAAACACTCAAATTAAAAAAATTAGTTTTAACACAACACTTAAATCTAGGAGCTGAAAGGAATGGGTGTGTTTGCTTTCAACAGCATAGTAAATTACTTTTTCATTTCTGTATTTCTTTACTTAACTTGAAAATTTTATCTCTCAAGTAGGATTTTATCATTTGATTAGTGGAATCAAGTCAATGTATTTAATATACTGTAACTTCTTCCATATGATATGTGGTTTAATGAACTGCTTAGTGGTGACTCATTTCTCTGCCATATTCCTTTGACTCTCTGTTGCTGTTGTTGAGCAAGAAAAGAGAAGGCAGCACTGGTTTGGATACCAAAGCCTTCAGGGAATAGCAAGGGGAGGATGTGCAAGGGTATCCAAGTAGGAACTGAGAGTGGAGGCCAGAGAAAAAGCTCCAAAAGCAACTGAACTTGTAACTGAGAACATAATAAACCCTCAAATAAATCACTGTGGGCTTAGTACTTAAATGGGACTCTGAACTGCAATTTTAAAAAACTTACTGCTTTAGACATAGATGTATCAATCTTTGTGATTGCATTGACAAAATAACTGAGATATTCATAAGCTGCGTGTTGTAAAGGAAAAGTCAACCAGTTGCCAATGAAAATAAATTGCAGTGCAGTGAGATAAAACCCCTGAAGTCAGCACTCCCTCTCATGAAGATTAATTAGTTGCCATCAGAAACATCAGAGAACAATGTGCATGGGCTCACTTAGGTCTTCAGGGCATGTGGGAGGATTAGTGGCATACATTAAGTGTAATCATTTTCATTGAGCAAGCAAGAATGTTCTTTTCCTTATCAGAACAGTGATCCACCCCTTTCTTTACACGCTCTCTTCCCATGGAACTCTGCAGCTGTTTCTTCCATCAGTCCTGTTCCACCTCCACGGAGGAAATGATGAGTCTTGCTGCTGTCTGTCTCCTAGCATGGAGATGGAGCAGACAATTCTCATATTACAGCTGGTGGCTAAATTGCTTCTCAAATAGAACTTTGAAATCCACCCACTAGTGTGCATCCAGTGCATTTGGACTATCCAAAGTGGAAACTGCTATGTATCCACAAGAATCGGGTTAGATTTTTAGTGTGTAACTAAAGATTTTTTTAATGGTTAGAAGATCAATAATCAAATTATTAATTAGTCTTTCTATCTCTTGACAGGTTCATTCAGTATAAAACTGCTGTATTGAACCTGTTCATGCAGATACTTAGGTAAGGAAATAGAAAAGAGAAATACTTTAAAACTTCAAGATCCATGTTCTCCTTCATTAATAAACTAATAGCTTTAGTTTTACTCTTCTGCCAAGTGATATGACCTGTACCAAGGATTTATGGTTTTTCTGCACTCTACATTTGTATGGATACAAAAACAAGTTTTCATCATCAAATGGAAGCACTATGAGAACTTAGGTAAAGATTGTCTTCCATGAACTCATGATTCCAAGCAACACTTGGATTCTGGTTGGTATTCTCTCTGTTGGCTCCTCTTGAATACAAATGACAATCTGCCACAGGGCTGGTCTAAGTGCTGCAGTGTTCAAAGCTCCAGTGGTGGTTGCATTCTGTTGGAATTAGGGAACTGCCAGCCATCGTGGGGAATGCTAACACAAGGAGGGAAGTGACTTTTCCAGGTACAGACTTAACCTTTGAACAAGGAAAAAGTAACTGGTTGTGTAGCTTTCAATGACAAATCAAAATTTATTTCTGTTGCTTTCAAAAAGAAGCTTTATTGTAGATGCTAATTTCAAAAAGCAGACCTATCTCCATATTCTAATAAAAATTGATAATGCTACTTTAGGTGAGTGGAATATGCTGTCTTAACTTCAGTTCATTTAATATAAGATGGACCTTGAAGAATAGAATAGAATAATACACTTCAATATTATTTAGTGTTAGCAGGGAATAATAAATATTGTGGCTGTGTATGCTGTATTGTTGAATTGTAAATGGCTTTACTTCCTTTTTGAATTTTAATTTGTTCATGTTGTTCTGGACTTAGCTACTGTTATCTTTGTTCAGTAAAACAGTCCCTTATTATGAAAACATTAGTAATGGCTTTTAGATGAATGGGGGGAAAAAACAGATGTACAAAATATTACCAAAGAGCTATAAATATTTCATGAAAGGAAGACAAGGTTCAAGTGGAGTAGTTAATGAACCAAGCCACGATAGCATTAAAAATATAGAGCTGTGACAGTATAAAATTCCACTGTGACAGCACCCAAAACGTTTGGCTTGTGGCAGTGCCAGTAGTGGATGTAGAACAGCAAAAGGAGGGTGAAACCAGTGGCAAAAGGCACTTGACAGCAGTGATCTTTGACTTGCTGGATGGGGGGACTTTTTGATCAAGAGAAAAATCAAAATCTATCACTGAATGAACCACGCTCATATTTATGGGATTAGGCATATGGATGGAAAGTACTTCTGGCCCAACCTCTAATGTGAAAAAGGACTATTGCTGTCATTAGATCAGATGGGCCACAGCAGAGCCCTGAAAATTCCAAAGATGGAGATGTTTCTCCTTTCCCTCCAGGGAAGAAGAAATGTCCCTGCTGGAGCCGAGAGTTTGGACCAGATAAACCAGATCTCCCTGCTAGCCTCAGCCATTCTGTGTTAGGGGAAAGTGGGACACACCTTATTTGAAGGCTCCTTCCCTTAAATGTTGGGGAGAGAACAAACATTTCACAGCCAGGTATATCATCTGTATGATTAACGCTGTATAGTGACCCTCTGAAGATAAAATGATATATTAAAGTGTGTTCAGTTTAAAGAGCAGGTATAGAGATATGACTTCAAGTGCTGTACGAGCCTGGAGGAATATTACCCCTCTTGAAGATTGCTTAAGCTAAAAGAATGTACAAAACCACTCTATACAGTCAGAAAATCACCCAGGCAGAGAAAATGTTAATGTCATTCAAGGTGGGACCAAAAATGAGGGGAGGAAATGGATACTGTATGAAGTGAAGAGAATGGTATCTTCAGCACTGAGCCACTTCAGCCACCTCAAACTTGAGTTCCTGTTTTCACGATAATGGCAAGTTATTTCTAGAAGTCAAAATTTGTAATGTAGTTGTACCAATTCCCATCTTCTCCCATATCTGCTCCAGGGACATGACTCAGAGAAGTCTTGAGACAGCTGGGAGAATTGAACTGTTTCAAATATGTTCTGTGTCTTGTTGTTTTGGTTTTGATAACTTTTAATTTCCTACTTTGTAATCAAGAATGTAACCCTCTGCCTTGCTAGACTAAACTCAATTGCCTTTTTGGATTTGTCTAGCATTAATGATAGCCTCATGCAATAGTGCCAAGTATAAAGCATCTTGTCTTTTTCCCAAAATAGCTCCATTTGATATCATGTTGTGGAGAATTCGAAATCCAGAAAATGTTCAGGAAGGTAATTCGGGGTGACTTTCCCACGAGGCTGCAGAGGTTCATTTGGTAGCTAATAAAACCCAGGTTTGAGTCTGAGGGAGAAACACAAACCAGTAATCATTCTCTGATAAGGACCAGGCAAAATACAATTACTCTGACTGCCATTTCATGGATCTTACACAGCCCAATTTATCACACACTGTAAACCCCAGGATGTCCAGAAGGGGAATAGTTGTTTCTGTTTCTTGTTTCCAAAGCCTTTCCAATACCTTTGCCTGATCTTTTACAACAACGTAGACAGGTGAATTTCACCCATTTAACACTAAATTAAGCAGAATACTCAGGTAAAGCCTTGTTGGGAGGTCTAGAGGAGCAAGAGGTACTGAATGATCCTATCACTGAGTGAAGCAGCCCAGGAAATAATCCTGCTCTTCCATCAGAACTGTATGTGTGTGAACAAGTGTTTATACCCAACATGATGTTCTTCCATGTAACATCTACAAGGAATACCTCAAGACAAGATTAAACAGGAACAGTCTGGAGAGTGACAATGAGGATACTTAAAGAAAGTTGTTTTCATCTCCCTTCCTTTCCTTCCCCCTTACTAAGTTTTTTGCTTACCCTTTGATTTCAGGCCATGTTTCAGTGGACAGAACCTGTTGTGGGAAATAAGCAAACATGCTTAGAGTTTGCCTGCAGTTGTGCATTCAGAGGTGCTTATCAGATCAGTCTAGGCACCCCGGGGGTTTATCACATTAGAATGAGTACATATGTCCAAAAATAAACATTGGCATTAACCAGGAATGCAAATTTCTGCTACAGACAGGAGCTGAGGAAGGGATATCCCTGTGGAAGGAACCAGCTAGGAAAGACTGCATTGAGTTTTAAAGACTAGAGGAAGAACATAAGAGTTTGAGATGTGTTTAGATGCAATGAAGTTTAATTTTTCTTTTTCTGGGACCTAACCCTTCTGTAATCTTTACTCAGATGACTGAGTAAAAAGCATCAACAGATACAGGAATCTATTCCTGGCTTTCTGGATAAGACTGTCAGTTGTTACTTTCCGTTGTTCCTTTAACTTGATGTTAAAGGTGACAAATTTCTTGGTATCAAAGGAAAGCCCATGGGCTACAGATTAAAATCCTGGAAGACAACCTGTCAAAAAGGTTATGTGAAAAAAACCAGTGATTTTTTTTCTGTGTTGCGCTTCTTTGGGAATATTTACAATTTGAAAAGAACTCATACTTGTATGTCCTGCAGTATCACTAAATGTATTGTAATATTGTTCACTGTAACATCTTGTGTACATTAGTGCTGCTAATGTTCTTTCCTTTTAAGGAGAAATTTAACCCATTGGATTGAAAGAGAACCCATGGATCAGGTCAGCCTTGCAGCTACAGGTAACAGTGCAGAAATAGTCAGGTCAGAGGGTATTAAGGAGTTAACAATATAGGCCCCTGGACTGCAAAACTGCCTTTCAAAACCATAAAACAAAGCCTATATCAATAAAGAAAATGGCAAAACTACACACAGCACAAGAGGATGATGTTTCCCACAAGTTCTTGGACCATTGCAATAATTGTGAAATTTGCTAAATAAAAATTTGGAATCTTCCCAATTTCCTGTGCTAGAAAAGACATCTGTATGTCTGTCTCAAATCTCATCCTTAACTTCCAGATTTGTAACTACAGAGCAACTTCAGGATTTTGTTGTAACTTCTGTGGCTTTTCTTTTAAGGATTTCACAGGTAATTTCTTGACTTGCAAGTGACCTGCTGTATGTCAGGAGTCTGTATATATTTTGACTGCTTTTCCTCTCTTCAGCTGAGGAGAAAGAATTCAATCCATAATATTTCTCTCACAGCACCTCAGTTTGTGTCCTGCAAACTGCAAGTATTTCCTGCCAAGTCATACAACTATAACATCATGGCAATCAGTAACAATACTTCTGTTGTTTGAATCATGTGGTTGTTAGGAATTCTGGTGGTGCTGCTTCTTTTAGTTATTTAACTTCTTCCAAAGTCAAGAAACAATTGGTATCTAGAAAGCTGAAACATGATCTTAGTCTCTGGTGTGAATATTGTCTTAGTTTATGATTCTCCTTTGAGTTTACAAAGACAGTAATGCCTCTCTGGAAATAAAAACAAATGTATTTTAAATTTGCCCTTCACTGGATCACTTAGTGACGTGTGTCATTTCGTGGTTTTATCCCCAAGTGTTGCATCTGTGATTTGTTAAGTGCTTTTGTTTCGGGTGGGTAGAGCCTCTTCATGATCAGAAAGGTACAGGATATAGTGGGCAGCTGGGGCCAGGCCCTGCTTCTCTGGGTGCCTCTTCAGATTTCTTTGGAGGTCTTGGCTTAGTGTTTTTGTGTTTGCTCTTTCCTATTAAAACCAGTTGTCCCTGCACTTTCTCTACCAAATCCTGCTGTAGAGGGAGCAGCACTCAGTAATTTAGTGGACTCAGAGGAAGAAGTTAAGATTCTAGAAGCATTAGATTATAGGATTTGTCAATCTAAGAAGTAGGCCAGTCATCACAGCCTGTCAGTACAGACTGCCCAAGGGGTTTTATTTGATTATCTGATGTGTGTATGCATAATTGTACCACTGACAGTGCTAATTTTAATGTAAGGTTCTTCCAGTGGAAAAATAAAAGATCTAAGAGGTTGTTTTGCTTGACAGACTATGGTTAAGTGATGTGCTGTTGGGATTTGCATAGGAATATATGGGTAATATGCCAATGGAGGCTGCTGTGCTTGAAACCATCCAGTGGTATGACAGTGGAAACCATCCACTGTCTCACCATACTGTTAGAAAGTGTGCAAGAATTTTGCAATTTTGCAATTGTAAGGATATGCTACTTTCCTCACCTCATCATTGCATATCTAGCAAGGGTCAGCTTGTAAGCAGTTTTATCAAGGGGAATATAGACAGGAGTAAGTTTCTACTTACAGGTGGACAGGAAGGAGAAAACCCTTGCTTAAGAAAGGAGAACTTCAGGTATGTTGAGATCTGTGAGGCGTCAGATCTGGAAGACACAAGTCGACCTCAAATAGTACAAGGGGTTGGATTCATTGTGGTGTTTGTTTGAAGCCCAGTCTAGGGACTATAATGATGCTTTGAAAAACTGGACACCTCATTTTATGGTTAGCAAAAGCAATAAGCAATTGCTTACCTAAAGCAATTACCAAAAGCAAGCTAAAGCATATCCAGACTCAGTGTCACTGCTGTTCTCCAGGGTGATGATATCCAGGGCACAGATACCCCCTGCCCCTTTGCAGACAGCCATCTGCCACCTGGGAGAGGTGGCAGTGCCCCAGCAAGTACAGGCAGTGCTGTGTCAGCCAGGGGCTGCAGTGGGAGCACAGCCCTGCCCGGTTCTGGCCAGGCTGCTGCCAGTGCTGTGGGCAGGGCTGCAGGGCAGGCACAGGGCAGCAGCAGCCTGGGGAGGTGTGGAACCATGCCAGGTTCTCAGTGCTGCTCACTCAGCCCTGAGTCACGGCTGGGCACTGACCTCGGGCTGCCAGCTCTGCTTTGGGCCGGGGCAGCCCCAAGGTGAGAATCACTTAAGGGCAATGAGCCCTGATTTCAGTTTCTTTTCCTTTTTGTAAGCTTTTAATGCCCTGTGTATTTGGGGCTTCCAGTTTATTTTCAGTTCTAGTTTCCTTGGTGTAAGTAAAGTAGTTTTCCTCTTTCTGTTTTGCTTTTCGTGAATTAAGCATCTTATTTTGTAACAAAATTAATATATGTTTTAATTGGATACTTGGGTAACAGGAGGAGCAGTCTTAGAATCATACAATCATCAAGGTTGGTTCACCTTTTTCAGAAATGAGTAAAACACTTCAGCAGAGTTTAGGGGTTTTTTGGTGTAGAACAAGATCCTAGTTAGTAGAAGGTGTGAAATATATAACATTGTGGTTAACTAATCTTAGTTGTGAGTCTTTTCTAAAAATAAGCAGTTGTAATACTGGGCAAAAAGTGTACATGGTGTAATAGTAATGAACTTGATTCTAACCTCAAGATCCTGTCTGGGTAAGAATTATGAGGTACTCTTCTTGTAACCTTTGCCATTAATACTTTCAGCTTTGTGGGTTAATACCAACAGATATCAATCAGGCTTAGGATCTACAAAAACATTCCAAAATAAATAGAATGTAGACAGTGTGAACTGGGAAGGGGAAGGACATGCTTCAGTTCTTTATGAAATGCTGACTGTATTAACTGCCATAAGGTATAAGGCTCCATGATCTCTAATAAAACTGCACAAGTAGTTGTCAGTCAGATGTGAAATGGATGGTTTGGCTTGTATTTCATCAGAGGAATAAAAACTAACAAAGAACAATAAAAGGTGCTAAATAGCAAAATCCAGGTTTAATTTTTACTTTTGCTGAAAGGCTTTAGCAGAAGACTGGAAGGGTTTTGTCTCAAGAGGCTGTGATCCAGTCTCTGGACTAATAGTACTAGAGCTTGCTTGCTGTTTTCTGAACTAACCATATGAAATACCTTTTGTTTAGAAGATTCTCATACACTTTATATATGAACCTTGGCCAGTGATTCTTTTGAACAGTATATTTTGAATGATAATTATAGCACAGAGTCAGATCACCTTTTCTTTGGCTTAAAATTCTGGAAGAGTGCTATAGAAATCCAGTGGGATAATATGATTTTAATGGTGTATATGTAGTGGGCTGACTTCTGTCCCCCTAGTCTTAGACAGAATTAAGTGGGAGAAATAATAACACCTTTAAAATCCTCAATGGAGTACACTTTATACAATATTCCACGAGAGAAGTGGGATGCTATCATAATTATTAAAAGTAGATAAGTCTAATAAAGAATGAGTGAGGATTGACAGGCATAATATTGCATTGTATGTTAGCTCAGTCTAAATCCTATAAATCCTGTTTTTCTTCTACTGAAAGAGATTTTTTTTTACTGTGTCTAGGGATGTCTGTTCCCCTAGCCAACAGATGACAAACAGCTCTTGGAATTTCTCTGTGCTATATTGGATATCTTTCTGTCACTAAAGTTTTCGTCCAATTTACTTAACCTGAAAAAGGACCCAAATCCCACCATGCAAAAGTAATCTGGTGGCAATGCTGTTGTCCATTTGAAGCTAAGCTCTAATCAGGATAGAATGCAAAGATGGGGAGATAAAATAGGTAGTGAGTAGAAGGAAATCAAGGAAAGTGAAAGAACATAGTACCCTTCTGTATCTAACCGTGATTGCTGGAGAGGCAGTGAGATACTTCTGCTATGTGAGAGTCCCTGAGAAATTCAAATAGCCTGGCATTACAATGGTAACTCGGTCTCACCTAATTACTATCGCTAGCAAGAGATGAGTAGTCTGCCGTTCACGAAGAGGAAAACTGATTTCTATTTGTAATTGCTTTTGTTCGTAACTGATGGGAGCTGTTAACATCTGTATCCCCGGGCTCTGATAGTCCATCAGAAGAATAGCTAAAATGGAATTGCAGCTGGGAGGAGGATGTGGCAAGACAGCGAGGACTGCCAGGCATCCTGTAATGTCATCAGCACGGCAGCCTCCACAGATCCGCGCTGCATTCCAAAATGGATCCTTCAAAACAAACTTTAGCGCCCATTATAGATCAGAAATAACAATGTGGACAAATCTCCCCAGACATTCCGTGGCTCACGGTATTTCGAGGACTGCATTTTCCTCAGCAGTGTGACCTTTCCTCTCAGTGTGCACTGCCTGCTGCACAGCCCGGCCACCCGTTTCCAAGGCACGAGCAGACAGCATGACAGCCTGTGAAATCCAGTTTGATAGTGCTAAAAACATGAAACTACCTGCAAAAAAAAAGACCCCTAATGCTTCCTCCCCCATCTCTTCTTAGTTCTGGATTGCAATGCGGCCAAGAAAGCATTTCCAAGAGCTCTGCTCAGTCTGTCATTTGCAAATCTGTTGTAACTTCTTTGACAGATTAAAAATAATGTTTGAGACAATGCATCTGCCAAATAATATAGTGCAATANGTTGTAACTTCTTTGACAGATTACAAATAATGTTTGAGACAATGTGTCTGCCAAATAATACAGTGCAATAGTTCATATAATGTATTTTTTTAAGAAAGGTTGATGTTTTTCTTATCTTGCATGTACATCTTACGTATTTGAGGAAGGAGTGAGAAAGCAATACTGTGATCACTTTGGAGGAAATGGCATTGGAGCCCTTGTATTTTTCATTGCAGGAAGCTGCAGGAAGCCAAATACTAAAAAGACTAAAACCAGAAAACTGGGGCTTTTATATATACACCATAGTAATTAGGCAATTTATACTGGTTTAGGTTGTTTTCATTCTGAGGGGAATTTGATTCCTGAGGATACCTGTAAGCACAGAACAGAATTAGGTCCTCAGAAGTTTGCTGAATGCTCAAATTCTAATAAACAGCTAGCTTCCAACTTTACAATGGTCAACTATTTGAAAATTAATCTTTTCCTAGCAAAGGACTGCCCTAAATGTTTCCCACTTAAACTGTTACATAAATATTTGCATTTCTTCGATGATGCATGATCAAATTTGCATGCTGCTGGTTTGATTACTTCCAGTCATCATAGCATTTACATAAATATGCATGAAAGGCACCATCATTTCCTCTCCTGTGTCTCACATGCTTCAGATTTATGTACCAGGGTAAAGATATACACAATTCTGGTTAAGGAGGGTATGTAGCCTGCTCTGGCATCACTTACAGTATGGAGGCAGGATTTATGTGCTGCCCTTCATCTGTATTTATTTGGATAACTCACTGTTAACGTAGCTGCTGCAAGTTTTACTCTCTCCTGCAAGTTTTACTAACCTGAGTTTCATGCAGCCTTACCAGAGAAGGCTTTTTCTTTTTATGTGTCTATTATGTGCTGTATTGTCATCTTTTCAAAATGGCAATAATACAAAGAGGATGTGCAATTAGTTCAGAATGTGTATGCTCCCCACTTTCCTTTTAAGTCTGTGAGGACAGATAAAAGACTTTTCTAAACTATCAACGGATTTGTTTGCCAGATGCTTTCCAAATGAGTACAGTGAGGGTGGAGAAAGCAGGACTTTTGCCTCAACACAATTCCTTTGGTTCCTTTCACATTTCTTTCAAAACAAGCTTTTGTTTGTTTTTTAAGAAACAGGAAAAAAAATCTTGGCAAGCAGAAGGAATTTTAGAGGGAAGATTAGTTTGCATATTATTGTATTGAAAAATTGGGCATCCTTCGTTCTAGCGAGATGGAGGAAATTGCTCAGGGCTTTTTCAGACTCTCTGAAGGATTTTATTTTTTAAATACATGGGTTATAGCTTTGCTAATGCTGCAGAATGTTCTGTATGTGAGAAGTCTGAAAATAATAGAATTGTCATTTTTATTACTTGTATCACTTCTTTCTGCTGTCCCCAGTATGTAAGAGGCCACTTGTTCAGTGCACTTTGGGAAGCAAAAATGGAAACAAGCTACTACTTTGTTTTCTGCTTACACCCTGACATTTCTAAACAAGAGAAGAATGCAGAACACTTGTAGAAGAGATTATTTTCTTCTAATTTCGCAAGAAATAACAAATAGAAGTTTGATGATTTTGATTTGGTAATGATGTGTTATATGAGAAATATGCAGAGCAATTAGAAATGCCAAGAGAGTCAGCCATTTTAAACCTCCCTACCTGGTATAAATGCCAGACTGTGCTTCTTTCTGAAGAAAGAATTGTCACATTTTCTGCATGTAACAAATTACTTCAGCATTTGGACTACTGATAACTATAGCACATAAATCACAAAGATTGAAGGCTCCAGTGGGTAAAGGAGCAATTAAAGAAGCAATCGACTGATCCTCACTGTCATTAGTGAAAGTGGAGGACAATTAAACAAACCAACCAAGCAAAAAACCCACCTCATTCCTGCACAGGCTTGTTCACAGGTTTGGTGCTGAGGGCCTTTAACAATACCAGAACAGGACTTTCCATCACAAAAATGTGTCCCCATCATAGTACTCCAGCCTATTGCACCCAGAATGAACATTCAGCAGCCAGGAGGAGAGGTTTCAATAAGCTTGTGTGAGAGTCATTCTCACTGATGAGCCATCAGTGCCATCTCCTTCTGCTCACAAGGGAAGGATACATCTTCCTTTTTAAAATTTGTGCTTTGTATGATTGACCCAGTATATTATCCAGATATTCAGCCAGACTGAACATAGAGGTTTGATACAGCCTGATTGCCTTGCTGTGAACAAGTTTGCAGAACCAAATCAAACGCTGGTTCTCTCCTCAACGTATTTTTCATAAATCTTTCCAAAGGACAAATTATTTCTGTTGTAGTGGCCCGAGAAAGAACTGTAAAGTACCTCAAGACAAAGAATCATTGGCTAAGGCCATGGTTTGCTGTTTGCTGTACAGAAGCAGTCAAGTGAGATATCAGGGTGGACATAATAAAGCACATATGGGTTTGCAGTGAGCGTGCTTAGCATATCTCTGTACCACAGAGTGAACTGCAGGTCTGGAATATTTCATTGTCAGTGCCTAAGACTGAAAAATCAATATATTTATGCTGTAACTAATGCTGTTCACTGTCATTCTTTCACTTCATTACTGAGACAAGCTGAAAAGCAAAGGTCACAGTTTGCTTCAGCTGCCATTGCTGAGTTCATCAGGCAGGAAGGAAATGCTTTCTGCAAGAAAGTATTTGGATGGTAACTATTGCATGACAAGGTTGGAACAGATGATCCCTGAGGTTCCCTTCCAACCTGGTGTTCTATGATTCTCTACTTCTCTTGTGTATATGATAAAATGATGCTGATTCCTGCATCTCCTCTGAGCATCCTTCCCTGTCCCTGCATTGCCACTGTGCTTTTTCCCCCCATCATGTGCAACTTGCTCCAAATTACTCTTCCCACTTGGTAAGAATCTGTTTCTTTCCTACCACTTGTCCTCCAAAGGTAGCAGTGCACTCATTTCCTTCTTTCCTAGAAGCCTTCTCAACAATTCCTCTGCTCTGGCTGGCAGTCACTGCTGGCTTTGGCAGGTCCATATGCCAGGGTACTGCAAAGTCAATGCATGACTGCAAGTCAGTGCCAGAGAAAAAGTGGGTTTTCATTGGGTGGTGAAACCATTTGACCCAAATACATGATGTCACTGTTAAATGAGTAGGTCCCTGTAGTCTGTCCTAGCACCAGAGATAAAGGGAGTTTGCAGGAAGATGCTGTGGAAAGCTGTGGATGGGCAGTTCAGAGTTTGAGTCCACTTTAATGGCAGTAAGAAAATTGCAGCTACTGAAACTATGGGGGGCAGATACAAAGGCAGACTTGGCCCACTCTTAGACTACTCCAGACTCCTTGCTGCTTAATGAAAAACTTCTAGAGTCTTCTAAATCAAAGAATCTTTCCTCATAAAAAGCAAAGCTGTAAGGATAATGTGTACAGCAGTTTCAGGGAAGTTCCAGCATGTACTGGGGTGGGTGCTGGTGCTGTGGGGAAGAGGATAAAAGGGAGGAAGTTTCCTCTAAAGCCCTGTATATTGCACAGCTCAGAAAAACAACTCTGTCACCATCTCATCAGTTGCTCCCCCTTCCCTTCACTGCACCTTGAATGTTCCCCAGTGAGAGAGTCCTGCCTCTGCTTTGCTCAAGATATCAAACATCCTTGACAGCAGGCTCGGTGCCTCGTGCCAGAGGATTCTGCATGGCTGCAACAGCTCTAAATACAAAGTGAGGGCCTTAAGTAGGCAAATCTGGCTGCATAAACTCTCTTGTAAATGTTGTCATACTGAGAATAGTTCTTCTGCTCCTCTTGAAGTATGGAAGATAAATGAACATTAAATGCTGGAGCTATCTACAAGTGATAAATCGCAGTGCCTAGATGTTTATGTGTGTAACTTGTGCTCACCAATGCACAGCTCTGATTTATCTGCCCCTGGGGAGAACCAGGTGGCAGTTCTTTTGCATAAATGCTTCCAGTTGGGGTACAAAAAATGTATCATTTAGGGCTGTCTGCTTAGCAATACTGCCAACTTCCCTGTACAAACTGCAGATAAGGAAAAAACCTAATATTTTTCCACCCATATCTGGATGACCTGTTTAGCAGCAAAACTTTGTACTTCACTTGCAGGTTAACAAATAAGCCAAACCCACTCTGCAGTCTCCCACTGACACAACTTCTCTGCTAGGCCATGTTATTCACAAGTTTTTGTATAGAGTTGTGCCTTTAGTAAAGTGCCATTGTTTGCTTAGGCACTTCTTGTCTGTGCAGTGTTCAGAACACAGGAAACCTCAGCTATGCCAAAAATCTTTAATGAAGCATTCAGAGTACATTTTTAAAAGGCATTCCCCTATCTAGCTGTAAAACTGTAGTCTCTCTGCCCAGACTAACAGCCATGAGGACAAATATATATACTGATAATTTTGTTAGGCACATCAATTCATTTGTGCCCAGTCTAAGGCACAAAACTAATTCTGCAGTAAGTACTTGTACAGATGAACTCTTCCCTTTTTTCCCAACAGACTCAAGGAATAAGCTCAGCTTTAGGGATCTGGAAGAGGGAGAAATATTTGATAAATTTGGTACAGGGCATCCATTAGTAGTTATAAACTCCTTTGTTTTGAACATGGGTTTTGAGTCAATGAATTTCTGTAGCATTCCTGAGCCCACATAGCTTGGGGTGACACTTTCTAGTTAGAAATTTCAGCTGGAAAGTCCCACTCCTTGGGACTTGCCCTCTTCATAGGAGTAGGTCTGTGCAAACCTAGAGAGACCGTGTTGTGCGGACGGCATTTGTGACACTGGCATGGGACAGCTTTGTCCCCAAGTCTGTTTGGCATGTCTTTTCCTACCTGAAACAGAGGCGCGGGACTGCCCTGCCTTTTGTGTCTGGGATGTCAGGAGGGAGGGGCGAGGGTTGTGCTCAGCCTGAAATGAGAAAGGTGAAGCGGGGACACAGAGCCTGAGCAAGCAGAAAGGAGGAACAGCGGGATGACGAGCGCTCCCAAGGAGAGGGGGCAGGGCACGGTGCATGGAGGGTAGCACGGAGCAGAGCTTGCCAGAGGCGTGTCAGAACAAGCAATTGCCATTTCAACAGCCAGTTCAGCAACTCATGGACGTAATGCACCAAGCACGGCGGCGTGGCGCTCAGCTCTGGCTGTAAAACGTGTACAAAATCCTCGGTTAACACTTAAGCAGCTCAGTCCACGGGCTGGAGTCGCAGTAGCATCTGCAGTGCGGGAGCATCTCCAAGTGCCTGGGCAGGGGCTGGGTTCAGCTCCGCAGGGCTGAGGAGCAGCACAGCCCTTCCCCGGGAGCCTCGGGGCACAGCGTGTTCTAATCCCGGCACCTCTGCGCTGCCCGCAGACGAGCACGGTGGATGCAAATCGCCCTCCCCCAGCCCGTTTTCATGTTTACCTCGTTTTCCTGCATGGCGTGTTTGCAAATGCTGGCGAGTTAAGCACGGCGAGGACTGCTTAGGAACACGAGGGGATCACGTACACAGCCCTGGCAGCGTGTCAGGCTCCGGGAGAGCCGGGGCTGAGACTGTTCTAGGTGGAGCTGTCTGAGATAGCTGCAAGTACAAGTTTCACAGACTCCTGTCAGAACATTGCCTGCAGGGCACAGATGTGATAGGAGGGGATGAATACACTCCTGTCTTTGTTGCGTGTTTGTTTTTGAAGCTGAGCTTTTAAAACAATGTCACTCTTCCTCCTACGGTGCTTCAGCTACAGCACAGAACACCCGTGCCTGGATGTCGAGCCTGAGCCTTGCCGCATCAGCTGCCTCTTCAATGGATCTTTTCCTTCTTGCCTGCTAAAGCAAGGGACCAAAGCAGAGGCCACGGGGAACACTGTGCAGAGGTTCTTGCAGGATGCCTGTGCTCTCATGACCATAAGTGTGGTCCTTGTGTCTGTCTGTGCTGCTCAGCCCCCCCAGCAGCACTGCAGCTCCCTGCTCCTGCCGCCCCAGCTCCTCCGGTTGTGAGAACTGAGATGGTCTTTTAGCCCTGCAGAGCAGGGACCCTCTGACACTCATGGTCCCACCACCTTCCTGACCACGCTTTGCCTGATGCCCTCAGTGGAGATTATTTTCACCTCTGTCTTTTGTTAGTGTGAAGCCTGGTTTTCTCAAGCTGAGTTCCCTTATGAGTATTTGTTTCACAGCGCTAAGGAATTTCTCACAACCTCTGTCTTGTTTATTTAAACATATTTCCCTTCCATCTTTTCCACTTTAAAAATTCCATTTGATATTGGAGGGCTTGGTGATAATCCTAGAGTAGCAAATGCCTTTATAAAAATAAAAAGCACCACACAAGAAAAACCCTACAAACAACTGATGGGAAGTCTCTCTTATACACCATAGGTCTGCCTTGTATTAAACACACCACATCAGCATGGGTGTTTTGTATAAGTTTGAATTTCTTTGCATTAGCAGCCAATGATGGATTGCCTTGGTGTTTATAAATACTGACAGAAAATCCAAACAAAGGTTCAGATCACTGTCACCTCCTCTACTTATTTGTCCAATATGGCTACAGGAATGTAATCTGTGTTTTTAAAAATAAAAACCCCTGGGAGATCAAAGGACATCATAGGAAGACTGGATAAACATTTATGGATTCCAGCTGAAAAAAACCCTACAGCTATAAAGTCTAAATACTTAGGAGGGTCTTTCCTTCATCAAATAATACTTGGACCAGTCTGACCTGTATCTTATTCTCCTGACTAAGTTTTAATAGAAGGTTTGGTTTACAGCATGGTTTTCAGCAGCCCTGAGGCCAGGGAACAGATCTGAACTGGTAGTGCCAGCAGTTATTTTATGACTGGAGCAGGCATGTTCTTACATGATGTGGGATCATAATGCAGTGATACTGTAATTTCTCCCATTCTTTAATACTTCAAAGCAATTTGCATCAGAAAAAAATATTTTATGTTTTATATCCTCTATAAATCCAAATTCTTTTTTGCACAGTAAATCATTGGTTATTTGTTATTGGTTATTTGTTTTTCATTGTTGGAATTGGTAGTGCCTTTATTTTAATCCCTTCATTTGAAAATGAAGCCTGTAGTCCACTTGGGAGAGGTCTCCTTCTTAAAAGAATTTGGGGCTGCAGAACTAAGCTGAAAATGCCATAGTACTTTGTAAACTCCTGCTGTGGTGTCAGAACCCAGGTCCAGAGTTGTCTGATTTGCTCGTGTTTGTCACTGCTGCATCTGCCTTTACTGTGTTGCAATTCTCCTGAGCTTTTTCTGCAGAATGGGTTGCCTGGACACTTTACCTTGCAACGATGAACAAAAAATGTGCCAAAACCCTCGTGTGCAGTGATGAGCAGTTATCAGAGCTGCTTGTGGTAAAAACTCCATCATCAGACCACAGGTCTCCTATTCAAGGGAACAGGGATCTGAAATCTCAGCTCTGCTGAGTGTAGTTTGGATGCACTTTGCCATCGTTTCCAAGAGCTGCCAGGAGTTTTGTTGTATTAGGAAATGCATGATCATGATGCTTTAAATTCATGCCTGTGATGTTATGGGTGAGGGGGAAATCCCAGAAAATCCTCTTTTGTCAGTGGCTGTGTTGTATTAACCATCCTACCCTTGTGGGTCCCTTCCAACTCAGAATATTCTGTAATTCTATGAAATTCTATGAATTCTACCCCTGGGCTCACCCTGTCTGCAGTCATTAATTGCTCCAGGGGCTCACAGTTTTAAGCTGTCCATTTTTAAGAGGGAGAGTATCATTAGACCATGTTCTGATTAATGATAGTGGCATTATGTCCATGTAGAGTGTAGAATTCTTGGGGCTTTTTCTGTGTTTCTGCTGCACAAAAATAAGCTTTGCTCACATTTTGAGACAAAGGCAGTGTCATGGATTGGGAATGTGTAAGAGTTCAGATTATCTCTAGATTTAAATTCAAATTTAAAAAGCCCAAGTGCATGGGTTTGAAAAGGTTGGAGTCAATATGGTATCAGAAATGGGTCTTCTGAGAGATTATTATTTTTCCAAGTTGCTACTACTTTGTTTTTTATACCAGGGAATGAGCAATATCTTCTGGTTAAAAACTTCCAAGCTGACACATGGAAGGAGTAAGGTCTTTGAAAAGTCCTGTCATACAAGCACCCTCACATATATTGATTGACTGGGCATACCACCTGTACAAACTCTGCTGCTTTGCTGTTATTTTAAATTTTCAAAAATAATGCTACTAGCAGAGTTGGGTAAAATACACTGCCTTCACTGCAATCAGTAATGTTATTGCACCCAACTGCTGTTATCATTAGTGAAGACACTGAGAGCCATTGTTTTCTTACTCTATTTGGAATTTGAATCCATAAACTTTTATGAGCTATAGTTTAGATAATGTTAGGAAATGGCTTGTCTGGAACTAAAATTATCTCATTGTTTCAAACAGGCAGGGACAGGTTTTAGTCTTTTCTACATTACTTTATTTGCTATAAAACAGATCTTATCTTTCAAGTACTATGGAATTGCACATTAAATTTCTGGGTTTATACATGGAAATGCAGTAGATCTGGCTTCTTGATGTCTGTGGCTCCATATGAGTACAATAATTAATGATCTAATTCACAAGGAGAGATATCTATGGAAAAAAATTGTTCTATTCTCTTGGGGGGTTTTATAAGAGATTCTCAAGTTTGTCTGTGTATCTTTATGATTGTTAGCAATGTGTTTCCTTTGACTATTCCTATCACAGCTGGGATTAACTGCATTCTGGAGGCTGAGTGTAAATTTGTTTACTCAGTAAATCAGGGGCAGAACAAGATTTTTCTGCATTATCCATCCATCTTGGCATCTAAGGAGCAAATAGTGAATTATTTGTAGTCTTTTGGGATTTATATAGCTTTGTAGCCAAAGTCCATGAAAGTCTCCTCCTTTTTGATAGCCTGAAGAAAGCCATTTACTTTCTAAAAGAGGATGTATGCTATCAACAAACTGAAATGTACTGCATGTGTGGATACCACTTAAAAAAAGACAAGAGCACTTTTTCCACTGAAGGTTTGTTTTCACTAGGATAATACACTTCTGCTCAATTATATTTAGGGAAGAAGATGATTTTTGTAGAGTATTGTTTTTGCAGTGCTCAGTGAAGCTTTGTTCTTGCTGCTGGTAGGTGAATCTCAGGGAATTTCTGCACTCCAAGTGATGCTCTCCAAGAACAGCACAAGCTGTCGTGGCTCCCTGGGTTTAGGCAGCCACTCTGAGCAGGAATTCACACTGTGAGCAAACACTTCAGTGTTGTTTGCACTGACAGTGCACCAAGTGAGGTCTCCACCCAAAAGCAGAGTCAAGATCTTGGAGAGAACACTGCTGAACAAAGGCACAGTCAGGAAGGAGATGGAATTTGTACTGTTCAGAATTATTGTTCAGCCCTATGATCTCTATCCCAAAGTCCCCAGATTTTCAAATTCAGGCTAGCTCTTCACTTATGTTGATTTTTTTTCAGACAAAGATATTTTTTCCTTCTTTTTTCTTCTGTTAAGAATGGGAAAAAAAAAAAAGTGAGGTCCCTTAGAAGTGCCTCCCTTCTGCTATATATTTTTTAATTGAGTTCTTGGCATTAGGAAGGGAGAAAATATGTCTAGCTATTAGAGTAGCTGTGTGAACTGGGAAAGCCTCCAACTTCCAGAAATACATTTACAGGCTTCGAGAAGATCCAAATTTCCAAATAATTTTTACTCCTTTGCTTGGTCAGCTGTCAGTATTTGATAAATAGGGTGGGACTACTGTCAATATTTAACAGCTCAACACAAATATTATTCTTCATACACTGTAAAAATAGTATATGAAATGCAAATAAAGTACTTTATTCCACAGTTTGGTAGTAACAGAAGCAAGTGATAAAATCTCCCTTGCCTCCATACAAAGGCATAGAGAGGGAGAAAAATGTTGCCAGTGGAAACAATCTTCCCTGCTAGGAAACAAAACAGTGAGATTCCTCACTCCTCCCTAAAGTCAGGTCCCCAGGGGGGTTCTGTGATAGAAGTTTGTTGTGAAGTGTTTCTGAGCAAGAAACAGCAAGGTAGGACTGGTAATTCAAACCAGATCATGGTGAAGTTTGCTGAAACAGAGCTCCTTCTGTATCCAGCAGCACATCAGCAGGGCCCCTTGAACTGCTCTGCAGTCAAATATTGCAGTACAAAACTCAGTTACTTCTGGAACTTTCCCTACATTCAGAAAACTTCCTCCCAGAAAGCCACCACTTAGCATCACATTGCTGGATGGAGCAGCCTGCCCTCTCCACAGCCACGTGTGCAACCTGACTGTGGCATCACCCTGGGAAAAATCAAATGCAGCATGGTCTGTGAGAAATGGGTTTTTTAGTACCAGAAGGAAGCCTGGATGTCACTTTCCAATTTTGTGTTCCAAAATGGTTTCCTATTATTTAAAATCCTTAGAAACTTTGTTGCTGTGTGAATGTTTGACCCAAAGGTCGGGAGGAACTGCTTTTTTAGCTGAGGGGAGAATCTGTGTGTCAGCCACGCTGTGACAAGCTGGGCTGGCCACAGGGACACGTCCACACCACACAGCCCAGCTGCCCCTGCAAGGGCACTTGTGTTGGTAGCCTGATTAAGCCACCACCCACACAAAACAAAGGGTAAGGAACAGAGCCAGTTTATTCAGGAGACTTTCAAATCTATCATTGTTTTGGATTTGGCTTCTGTCCAGTGCAAAATGCATTTTTTGTGTGTTCCTACAGCTGCCATGTAGAGTAGACCCTGAGGTAGTAGGAAACTGCTCAATTAGTAGAACTGTAGTGTGCCACTTATTCTGTAAATGAGTGAGTAAATCTAGGAAGAAATATAAATAATAGTAAAACTTAATTATTCTATTTTATCCAAAACAGCCAGGATGCTTTACCAACTCACTCTTCCTCTAACCCTTTACTATGATTGCTGCACTGTTAATGTGCTCAGCTGCCATCCAGAAGAGTCACATCTCAAAGCCCATTCCGTCCTTCTCCTGTCCCCACCACAAGGCAGATCTCCACTGAAAAGCAGAAAGCTGAGCAGTCTTGACTGACCAACTGAAGGACAATTTCAGGGCACTTCAAGAACATCTGTTCCTGTATTTTGTCATGGTCTTATTCTCTTAAAATAATTCTACTAATTCTTTTTTAATTAGTAGCATCTACAACGGAGAACATGAGGTTATTTAAAGGAAAGAAGCTTGATGTTAATTTTCAGCACTTTATAGGACGTCATTGAGAAAACAGAGTAATTAATTATCTCCATCAGGAGATAAATTAATAATTAAATAATAAAAATTATTTAAATTATTAAATAATTAAAAATTTACTTTTGCAGTTTTATAGCATGAGGTCTCAAAGGTTACTGTTCAAGTGTAGCTGGTGAGCCATGGGGTGCTGGGGAAGACTTTGCACACATTGACACTTCTTGTCCGTGAAGAGGCAGTTTGTCTTCCCAGGAATCATCTTCCAGGATTGATTTGGGGAGGATCAGCAGCTGCAGAGTATCAGACACTTCTTGCTGACATCTCTTTAGAGGCTCTGAGATGTTAATTACAATGTCAACTTCAGTGGCCTGAGAAAAGGGGACAGGTGACTCATGAAACTGCAGCAGACCCTCAGCACATTTCTGTTTGTAAAGCAGACAGGTCACAGTCCCAGGGAGGGTTTGTACAGCTGGCTTGGACTGAGTCAATATGAAACCTCTGCCAAACTTTCAGAGCACCTGTGAGAAGTGAGGATTTCTCACTTGTGCTGACTTCAAGAGTGGATCAAGCCACTCTGCTTTGCCAGATCCCCTTCTGTCTTCACTTGCAGCCTCTCACTTGTGCAGCCTCTGTAGGAGCATCATGGCTGGTTTGAACACCTGTAGAATACATTTGGTATGGATGGCACGTGTTAGTGTAGCTCATGACAGCTTAAACTAGTGGGGCAGGATGTGCTGAAGAGTCCAGATTTGGCACAGAAACACAAAAATAAACAATGATCTGATTGGTAACCAGAATCACTTGTCAGAAATCCCTCTGAATATGGAGCTCAGGAATCAAGAGCAGATATTGGCCACAGTGCTTTCAGCAGTTTATCAGTGGACATCTGGCAAATCCTCTTGCATAGTCACTGAGCTGGCAAACTCTTCATACTGACAGAACTGTGCTTCTGTTAATTTCTCCATGCACTATGGACTGTAAGAAAGATGGATTTTTCCAGAAACCACTTTTAACTGATTTTGGGACAGTCACAGATGTTTAACTACAGAAAAACTACACTTTATTAATTTGTTTTCTGTCTAATGCCTTCAACTATAAAGTTGGCAGCACACACAGGAAACAAGTGCCAACATCAGCACTTCCTTTAAAATAAACAGCAACTCAGATAACATTTACATGTTACAAAGAAGTGGTTCAGTTGATATTTTCTTTCTCTATTGCAGCCGAGCTGTAAGGCTGAATTCTTCTTCCTTTAAACCATGAGAAAAATAAAATTTTTAAAAGAAAAAAAATCCCTAGAAAATGAAGTAGCAAATGGCTTTACTTTCTCAGAATTTTATCTCTAAGAAAATAAATTTTAAGCTGTGAGCTCAACGAAAAATTCTGACAGGAAAAAAAGTGTCCAAATTTCAAATACCCTGTCAGGATTACAATCTCTAATTGGAGATCTGATGAACATAGCATTCAAGGATTTGGATCAGCAAAAGCATCCAACAGAACCTGGTCTGGATTAGGGAGCTGTAGTAGAGTAAAATCCATATGCATTTCAGGAAGGACAGGATATGCTAATTATCTGTCAATATAACTACTTCCAGTAAACACTGTACTTACATAAATGTTTGGGTTAAACTATTAGAAATCATACTAGATTGACAGAAATCTTGCATATATGTTAAGCCTAAAATACTTCTAAGTATCTGGGGGACATTTTATGAAGCTCTTATATAACCTAAGAGCTGACAGGAGTTTGACTCAGAACCCCCAGGTACTTCCGAGTTTTAAGTATGTCATATTAATGTCCTTTCACTACATCCAAAGAAAAATTCAGAGACATTCTAATGTTCCAGTGACTTCAAATGAAGTTTTCCTTATTTTTCAGACAGGACCCTTTAGAACATCAACAACATGACTGGCAATTTTAAGTAACACTCTGCATTTTTGATCCAAATTAAAACATGTTTGATATTTTGGATGTATGAAATCCTGATGACCAGACTCATCAATCCTAATGCTGCTGACAGTTTTGTGGAAGAAACCTTCAGGGAGAACATGGAAAACAAAACTCAGAGTGAGTATAAAACTGGAGTTGTATATTAATATTTAAGGCCATCTTGTTTTGTTCCGTTCGTTGGAGTTTTTTAAATAAAATTATTATACTGGCTGACTTGCCTATCTAATTGATTGTGTGGTGGTACCAGAAGTGACAAATGATCTGCTCCCACAGTAAATGTAGCTGCTAAGTGAATGCTCCAGCAGAAGGGGAAAAATGTTTATATTTCCTATTACTCTTACTGATCAGGATGCATTACAGCCAGGGTGGTGAACACATTCAGGCTTTTCCTGTAGGTAACTTTAGAGTGGAAGAGGTCAAATTGAACTAATGTAGTTTCTCAGTCAGTCTACTAAAATCAATGCAACTTGAATTTCAACAACCACTAAAAATGGCACCATGTGATTTAAATTATGCTGCTATTTAGATCTTGTCTACACACTAAGTTGCACCAGATTTGCTAATGTTGTGTGTGTTTGAAAATTGATTTCCTGCTGCTGAAAGATTATTTATAGACAAAACCCAAAGAGTTAAGAATGCCAGGAGCCTGCATCCCAGTCCAAATCCTTATGGGCTTGTTGACACTGGATAGAGGAGCAGGGGGAAAGATCTCCTGGCTAGCACCATCCAAACCCACCCAGCCCTTACAGCACAGCAGTTCTGCAGTTGATGGATCACCTTGGGCCCTGGAGTGGCACTCTGTGAACGTGACTGAACATTTGAAGCCACATTTCCACATTGTACTGAGCCCTTTGTGTCCAGGGTAGGTTCTCACAGAGATGCTTGAGGGAGCCTTCACCCAAAATAGACTGCAGAGAAAGAAATCTGGTTTGGTATGGAGAGAACACAGAATGGAAGAAAGTGAAGATAATGGCAGTAAATTTCTTCTTATAATTTAATTCTGTAGTGGTTCCTTCTTAATCAGATAATCACTGTAAGCTAACTGTGATTTAGAGGAAATATTTATGTTGATAATTTAGTGCAGTTTGGTAGCTAATTGCCTTGCAGAGGAACTGCTTATGATAAAAGAGTGTTGTTGNAATATAAATATAAATGTAAATATATACTGTCCATTGCAAAGATGAGGTCCAGCTCCCAGACAGCACTGGTGAGTAGATGTGTGTCAGGGAGAGGTTTACAAGCCTGTCAGTCCTACCCATTGCTCCCACTGTCCCCCTTCATTGCTAACCAAAGCCCCTGGGGATGTACCAAGGCTGTGAGGCAAAGAATCCCCAGTTCTTTCAGAGGTCACACACCCACTGCTCAGCAGGGTCCTCCTTTCCTGTGTTTATGTCACAGCCCCTGTCGGCACAGCTGTTTTTCCCTGCTTTGCCTTGATGCTGCAAAGGAGCCAAAGCCTGCTCTGGTGTGGAGCTGTTGAGGGCACTTGTGATGTTGACCTCTTACATTAATGCTACTTAAAACTGGGAGCACATTGTAAACACATTCATTTCTTTGCAACAAAAAAGTATAATTCTAAGTAAAAACAATGAAACAAGGCAGCACGTTTCTCAGCCAGGTAAGAACTGGGCACAGTTATGTCTCAGTTTCAGAAAGGATTCAATGGGTTATCTGTTTTCTGCTTCTTAGAGGAACAGAGGAGTTCTCATGGTTCAGATTCGGGTAGGACCTCTGTGGTTCAGCCTTTGGTCTGTATTGGTGGTAACACTTTCTCTCTTGGGCAACAGCTGGAAATGGTGATTCATCTTCATACAGCAAATCTAACAATGAAACAGTGCAATTAAAACAGTCCAGAGCACTCAGTTAGCAGTGAAGCAGGACACTGAAACCAACTCCCAGAGCAATGCCGCAGGTCACACACGTGCCTGTGTTATGGTAAGTGTGTAATGCAGTCACCATGCTGATACTGCCTGGCCTGGGATCATGAGTCTATTAATTTAATTCATTTGGTGAATGCAGATAGGTTACAGGTTCTCTTACACTGAATTATTTCTAGTGAAGTTAGAGAAGAGGATGAAATTAATGTTTTCTGCAAGAAAATGTCTGCAAGCACATTATACACAACCAAGCAAACTGGTTAGTGCTACAGAGCAAACTCCTCATCCATTCATCCACCAAAAATATTGTTTAAGCCTGGCTGTGAGCTCAAAATTGAAACATGTAAAGGTGTACCCATCTTTAAGCCTTGCCTGGCTGCATGTAAGTGGATGTGGGTTAGGTTCATTGTGTGTTCTTGAATTTTTATTTATTTTTTTTTTTAAAAGCACTGACGTTTAAGACATACAAAGAAAAATGGCCTCAGGGGAACCACCTCCAATGCATCACAGAAGCTTTGTTCAAACAGTTTTCGATTACTCACTCTGAGCACACATTGGCTGAAGTGGTTTAGATAATCTGCTGCACAGGAACGGATTGGTGGGGAGGATCACCAGACAGCATTGCACCAGCCCACGTCATTGCTGGATGACCTCCAAAGGNGAGTGTTGTTGGAAAAACTGTTTTATATCTTGTCTACAATATTACTGGTTACAGAAAGAGACTTAATGGCATCAAATATTGATTATATACCAAGCCCACGTCCTTCCTTTTCCCTGACAACACCAAGGATTAGGGTCTTCTGCTCCTCAGAAGCAGAGTTTGAGTAAGCTGTGCTGTTGTCAGGACTTCAATATTTTATATATCTATTACAAATATAAATATAAATATAAATATAAATATAAATATAAATATAAATGTAAATATA
>VXBB01011626.1:66158-81928 GCA_013399915.1 Illadopsis cleaveri | reverse complement strand
GGTGCCGTCTCGGTACGCGGTGTGGACGCGCTGACGACGCGGTGTCTCCGCAGCGGAGGCGGCGGAGCTGCGGGCGCGGCTGCGGGCGGTGCGGCACACGGTGCTGGTGCTGTCCGGCAAGGGCGGCGTGGGCAAGAGCACCTTCAGCGCCCTCCTGGCGCACGGGCTGGCGGCGGACGAGACCAAGCAGGTGGGCAGAGGGCGGGGACGGGACGGGCGGCGAGGGGTAGGGCCGAGCACCTGCGGGCAGGTACCGGTCGTGTGCCTCTGCTCGTTAAAGTTTGATTTTCCTGGATGAGCCCTTCTGGAGTGATTTCATTGCATGAGATCGCCTTTAGAGACAGCCCTGTGCTACCTTATTTCCAGTGGGGCAGGTTGGCTGGTTTGTTTTCCAGGTCGCCCTGCTGGACATAGATATCTGTGGGCCATCGATTCCTAAAATGATGGGTCTGGAAGGAGAACAGGTAAGTGAATGCTCAAACATCTTGTTTAAGGGATTTTTTTTTTTTCAATGTTTTTCATTAGCATATTCAGGCTTTTTGGATGTAGATCTTATAAAAGGAGTGCATAATGGGAAACATGGGGCAGTGGGTAGGGAAATGAAGTGAGATGGAGAAGTTCAGCATAATATATTTTGCAAAAGTCATCTGCTTTCAGGATGCGCAGTTCTGCAAATCAACTTTCATTGCGTATCAGCCACATGATGCTGACGACTTGAAACTTGAGTGGTATTAGCATGATGCACTTTATCAGCCCTTAAATATTTCTTACAAAACTTGCATAAGGGTTGAACAGTTATCGTTCACTTGTTAATGGAGATCTGGTGCTCCTGTGTTTATACCTCAGCTGCCCCACTAAAGCAGGATTGTTCCTGCAGGCAGGAGAGCTCTTTGCCAGGCTTGCCTTATGTTCACGCTTTATGTAACATCTGTATTTATTGCTGTTGCAACTTTCATGTATCACTTCAATTTTCAGGTTCATCAGAGTGGATCTGGATGGTCTCCAGTGGTGAGTTGGTGCTGTTGTTTTACAAAGTTCATTGGGTGTGTTTGTGTTGGGCACCATCTTCTACAGTGCCAAATGAGTGAGGGAGGAGCAAGAGGTACTCTTGTTAATTCTTCTAATATATCTAGACTTAAATATCCAGATTCTATAGAATCTATAGATACAGGACATAGAATCTACAGAGTCCAGAATCTATAGCTCTATATAACCTATATCAATGTTCTAGAGAATATCTAGAGAACACAATATAGAATATATATCCAGATTTATAGAATAGATCTATAAAATCGAGATGTATATCATATAGAATTGAGATATAGGCTATGTAGATCAGAGTGTTACATTTCTTAATAATAGAAATACTATATTTCTAGAATTGTTTTGTTATCTTGTGTTTACTGGTTTTGCAATATGGGCAATAAATACAAGTTACTCAGGTTTGTTATTTTGGGGTATCGTGCAGCTGTAGTGTTCATCTTTTCTGTGACAGCCAAGAAGTATCTTGCACCCAAGAAAAACCTTACTAATGTTTAGAATTTGCAGAGAAGGTTTTGCAGTAGTGTTGGTTGTCCAAAGATCCCCTGTAATGTGCATGCTGCTAGAAAGGCAGCTGGTGCTGAGAGGGAAAGCTACTTTTATCCTTACATTGTCTCCAGCGAGTGCATAAACTGCTGTAACAGTATCATTTTTTCAGTCTCAGTGTAGTTGGTGAGTGTTGCACAAGATGCAGTTTTTAATGCCCTGTGATAAAAGTTTTTCAACTCTGCCTTCATTTCATTAATGTCTTCCCCCTCACCTGCTTTTATAAAATAGGGGTTCAGAGTTGGTTTCTCTACTCTTTCTTCACTGTTATGTTTCTCTACTTCTCTTTCAGTATGTTGAAGAAAACTTAGGGGTCATGTCAGTGGGGTTCTTGCTTAGTAGTCCTGATGATGCTGTCATCTGGAGAGGACCAAAAAAGAATGGTATGTATTGAGTGTTTCCAACAGCAATTTACATGCTTGAAAGGCCTCAAGTGTGGACATATTGTGAGCTTGTTTAGTAATGTAGATGGGGTAGCTAGCTAAGACCCTGAAATTTGAAATACAGGAAGATACCTTTTCCTCTTCCACATGGTTATCCTTCCCTCTAGGGCTGATCAAGCAGTTTCTGCGGGATGTGGACTGGGGTGAAGTGGATTACCTGATCGTGGACACGCCCCCAGGAACCTCAGATGAGCACCTGTCCATCGTGCAGTACCTCAGTGCCACCCACATCGACGGCGCTGTCATTGTCACCACCCCCCAGGTAGGAGCCAAAGTGCCACCAGGGAAGCATCGTGGCAGTTAAAGGCAGTCCTTGGGTTACAGGCTGTTGATTTCACAGAAATCTAAAGGTTCAGATTCTCAGGGAAATCACGTTGTTGTGCTGCCCCTGCAGCTGGCTGTTCTGTGAGCTAGATGGATGTCTCAGTGGAGCTGGATGGGGATCCACATGGGTCACTAAACCACAGCAGTTCACAATCAAAAGCTGTTGTGACCTGTGTGGTGAAAGGAAATGCAGTGTTTCACTTCCTCCTTCACAATCAGAGTTCACATCATTGTGGATCTGTAATTTACTCACCAATGGCTTAATGTTCAGAAGAAGTTTCGTTTTTAAGTGATAAGCTGTGCACTCTTTGACACCTGTGAAATAGCCTGTCACCTCCAGGTGACCCACCAAAGCAGGCAGCTTTGTCATGTGCATTTTTAAAACAGAAATCAGCCCCTGGAAAGCTGAAACTAAAAACACATCCAGTTAAACAGAGGTTTTGATGTCTGATTTGGAACAGAACAGTCACACAGGAGATCAAACTAGCATATGACATGAAGTATTTCTAAACAGCTGAAAGGATAACACATAAAGGAAGCAAGTGTTGAGGACAATACCAGAGAGTTGTGAAGGAGGAAGAGAACAGCAGAATGAATGAGGTCAGTCATATACATGAAAACTCTGAGGAGAGAATAAGATAATTTAAATTTAATTTGAAAAGAGGTAACTAGTGTAAGCCTGGTGCTTCTTGTCCTCACTCTGTGGAGAATACCTAAAGTCCTTCTGTAAAATGAAAATGTGAAAAAGCTGCATTTAAAGAAAATATGAGATGAGCATAAGAGATAAAACATAAATATGGGTGAATCTTGGTTAGAGTCAGAGTTCAAAAACCAGTAGGGTTGAAGTGTTGTACCTGCTGTGTTGATAGAGTTCGTTGCACAGGTTTGTGTTCCTGAAAAATACTAAGCAGTAGTAATTCATTACGAAGTAGCTCCAAGGAGGTAACTGAATGGATTCAGCATGAAACATTCCAGTTGAAATACCAGTGTTTGCTGATATCTGTAGGAAGTGTCACTTCAGGATGTTCGGAAGGAGATCAACTTCTGCCGCAAAGTGAAGCTGCCCATCATAGGTGTTGTGGAGAACATGAGCGGCTTCGTGTGTCCCAAGTGTAAGGTAAGGCTGGCTGTGTATTACAGTGTTCTTTCCTTGGCATTGCTTGGATACTAAACATTGCTCCAAAAATGGCTTATTCTCAGAATTGCAGTATTTTAACTCTGATTTTCATGTTGTCCCAGAGTGAATCTCAGATCTTTCCCCCAACTACTGGTGGTGCGGAGAAGATGTGCCAGAACATGAATGTTTCCCTCCTGGGTAAAGTGCCTCTGGATCCACTGATAGGTAAAGTCACTAATTGCACTGCATTTAAAGAAAGTTGTTCCTCCTGTATGCATGTTAGTGATGTTACTGCTGGAAAACCCTGATGTGGGCACTGATACCTGTTAGCACTTAGAGATTTTTTTTTTTTAATCTAAAGTCACTGGAACCGTGGAATGAGGGAAGTGCTGCAGTAATTTCCTTAACCTTTCCTTAATCAATTGGGATTACTGCTGCATCTTTTCAGCTCTGTAATCATATTTTAAATAAAACTTGTCTTTCTCTTTGATGTAGTCACCTGGAAATGCAGACTGAATGAAATCATAATCACTTCAAAGAAGAATGTTTTGTGGATGTTAAGCATTAAAACCAGTGCTTTAACCTCACTGTTACTGGCACTGCCCAAATTCTCGTGTGGGTCATGAGGAGGCGTGGTTCTTTGCCTGCTAGGTGTTACCTGTTAATACCTGAATTAATGGCAGCAAGGAACAGCTCAGTACTCCCCAGCTGAAGGTTTCTGCTAGTACTACTCCTCTGTCAAACTGTACACTGTATTTCTAGTCCTGTTACCTACTTCAGGGTTTCCTAAAAGGAATAGCTGGCTGCAGGTGGCTGTTTGAAAAGGTGTAACTGGACGAGGATAAAGGCTAACAAAAGAAAAGCTCATCTTTTCCTGTTGCTTTGTTTCTGTGTTTTTTCTCTGTCCTTGAAGGAAGAAGTTGTGACAGAGGCCAGTCTTTCTTGGCTGAAGCACCCGAGTCCCCAGCTACGTTATCTTACAGGAATATCATTCAAAGTGAGTCTGAGGATCACTGTGCAAATGAATCCTCTCGGTTCTGAGCACTGCTGCAATATACAAAGGTGTTAAACAGGCTTTGTGTTACTGTGCCACAAATAATAAAATCAGGAGAGGTGCACAGCAATTCTGAAAGTAACGGTGCAAAGACCATGTTTGCTTCTGGACATCACTTCTGACGGGCTGCTAAAGTGATAACGAATTTATTTGATAACTGGTTTCAGTGTTTGACTTCAGAGATGGGGGGTCCTTTGGCTCAGAGAAACCTTCTGAGGATCTCCAGCAGGTGTGTGGAGGGGTGCTCACCATAACCCAGTGGGAGGCAGCTGACTGACCAATGCCTCCACTTGTAGGTGTAGTTACACAAAAACCCCTTGCAAAAACTCCCTGAACAGCTGCTGTTTAAAAATAATCCTAAAGCGACTTTCAGTGTAAGGAAGGCCCAGCTTCAGGTGTTTGTACCCTCAGGGGGTAGATGCAGCAACAACAAATTCCTGATGTACAACTGAAATAGTACTTATGTTACTTTTTCTCCATCTTTGCAGGAATTCAGGAATACTGTGAACAACACCATTTACAAGAAGAAAAGATAATGTAATCTGTAAATGGAGCAAAAAATGTAGTTCACGTTTAATTATAGAAAAGTAACTTATGCCTTGATTTATTAAAGGAATGTATTCTTTTTGTATATTGCAAATAAATTCTTAATATAAAGGCTCTTGCCTTTGTTTTTTCCAAAAGTTCAAGATTCTTGTAGTTCTTCCCTTACTAGAAAGCTGTGAAAGTGAGTCTGTACCTGGATTATGACGTGCATTCTGCCTCCAGTGTCATGGTACCAATACCCTGACTGTGAAGGTGGCAGTTGAAGAGGTGAGAATACAACACACACATTATTTAGGAGGTTGAATATAAAATATGCTGGGTTGACACTGGGGCATGTGCAGCAGCCTCTGTCCTGCCTGCAGGACAAGGGTGAGCTGTAATGCCCGTTCTCTCTCCCTGAATAACATCATTTAAATGTCACCTTTCAGTGGAAAAGATCTGAATCTAGAGTGAAAGCCGGGGTAGTATTATAGTACAAGTGCACTGCTTTATTTGTTTTTTTACAGGTATCAAAATAAAGTTAATTTTTTAACTATACATAACTGCCAGCTTCACACAAGTAGTGGGTGAACATGGTTCATGACTTTTATTTTCTTCAATTTGACCCTAAGCCTGAACATTAAAAAATAAACATTCAGTATTTTTAATAACTAAGAGGCCCTTTGGGATTGTAATTTGGAAGCTCTGAAAAACTGGTATTATGTACAAGAGGGAAAGGCAGTTTGATTTTGTTTATTGTTCTAAAGTTAAATAAACATTGTCTTTTCATTACATGTAATTCCTGGTTAAGATAATCCACCAGTTGGAGGTTAGTTGACAGCTTTTCTGAAAGCAGCATGCTCCTTGTAAACCTTGAGCACTGTGTGCTCACACAAAAAACTTTTTGGTGAAGCTTTTAAGTAACAAAGGCTTTAAACCTTCCAGGATCTAAAGACTCAAAACACAAATGACTTTATTTCATGCAGGCATAATTTTAGAAGAGCTTTATCTAAGTATCTTCCAATGAAGAACAACTTTAACGAATGACTTTTTTTACTGCTCCTCCTCCAGCTCTTCCTTGTTTGGTTACCTAGTGCCTGTCTTCCCATAATCTTCAGTGCCATCTTCTGAAATTCTCCTGCTCTGTCCTGTTGAGGGAACAGAGCACACATGGCTGTAAGCATAACCTGGAACACAAGGATCTTTTACAAAAGCAGGGAGCTGCCAGCTGGAAGCCTGAGGGTTGAAGATGGCTCTTCCAGCTGTGCTTAAGCAGAGGCATTAGGATTTAACCTAAGGACATTCTTTTGGAGCTTGGAAGCAGCTCAGTTGTGGAGCTCAGCAGGCTTCCATACATGGAGCAAAGTGCCCTGGGGTTATGGCTCTTCCATGTGACACTGCCAGAGAGGCTTGGGGGAGAATCAGGATCACCCTGGACTCTGCAGGAACTGGGAGCTGGGAAGAGCCAGCACCAGCCCCCAGAGGCAGGATGGCCTGTGCTTCCCCATGGGCTGAAGCTCAGTACTCACTCTTGGGAACATCTGCAGTGCCAAACAACCTTGAGGTTACTCTGCTGATGGTTTTTTGTCCCCCTAACTTGCAGTGGATGTAGCCATATAAATTAGCAGTCTGGAGGGAGATCCCAGCAATCACGAGAGCCTGTGGACAAACAAGAGTTCAGCAAATCCATGGCTATGCACTGACATATAGGATATATGTGTGTGTGTGTGTGTGTGTGTGTGTGTGTGTGTGTGTACACACTATCCAGATAAACATGTGCTGTAAGAGGGGGACATTCCTTCCAATAACAAATGGCCTTCAAAGACATCCAATCATGTCAAACACAATAGTTCCTTTCTACAAAATACCTCTTTTTATCAAAACACCAGTATCAGTTTTGTCATTCTGTATCTTGAAAGACTTCATTACTTTCCTAAAAGTACTTACTCAAGAAGGGATGCACTCAACAGATTCCAGAAACATTTCACTTTTTTTAAGCCCCATTCATATCTGTAAGTTTTACATCCACATACATGGCACACCTGCAGGCCTGTTTAGCTGACAAACACCTTATTATAAACAAATCAGATCTGTAATTTAGAGATTTGCAAAGAGCATCCATATATCCCCTATCTAGCATTGACAGGCAGTGAAAATAATCAGCTCCTTCTGTGGTACCCTAGGTTTAGCAGCAGGTGGAACCAATCTGACTAATGCAGTAACTTACAAAAATGTTTCTCTTAGCCTTCAGAACCCAGTTTCCCAGAAGTGATTTTATTTTTATTTGTGTAACTTGCCTTTTACAAGCACTTGGGCAACCTGCCTCCTGTGCCAGTTAGAGTTCTGTCTCCAAGCAGCTCTTGGCTTAGCAAACAATCTCTGCTTTTTAAAAATAAAGGTGGAGCCATGAACAAAGAATGCTGGTTTAATTTTAACTGTTGCTTGTTCAGGGGCACCAGAAAACAGTTAATGATTTGCAATTGATTCATACCCATAGGTGAATTTCTTGTTTAAATTAAGAATAATATGCAATCTTGGCTGTTACTGGTTATGTAGCTGCACATGTTGGAGGTGCTTTTTATCTTTCCAAACTGAATTAAGAAATAGTACTGAGCATGGCTGGGAACCTGACAGAATGAATAGTGTGGCAATTAGCCAAGCACTTAATTTTTACAGGGGAAAATGTGAAGATTTCATAGACAAAAATATCTTAATGTAATGCAATATATGGGGTAAATTTCCTCTCATATTTAGAAAAAAATGTTGGGGTTTTTTGAAGTAGATGGCTTATAAGTAGGGCAATTATAAAATACTTACTAATAGCTCAATTTATCAAGGTAAAATGAGCTAATGATGCTGGTTCTTTCAAAAGGGAATGGTACCAAAGATCTAAAATCCTTACTTTTAAAAGTACATTTAAGTTCCCAGGAGACCTAAAAACCTGAAAACCAACATCACTGGGTCATTTTTTGTCCTCTCCTGTTAGTTTCATTTGACTGAACTAAGTTGGGGCAGAGTAAGTTGCTACAGTTAAACAGAAGCCTGTAATTTTGCCCACCACTTGAGGTTCTCCAGAGGAAGGAGCTGACATCTTATAATCCAGTAGAAGTGCAGCTAAAGATCACCAATCCATTCCAGAGTGCAAGCCTTGACTGCAGAAAACTCCTCGGGATTCTTTGTAGCTGCTGGTGCAATTTTTGTACTGTTGGAAGATTGGGTTCAAAACTAACAGATCTGGGTTCTCCCTCTACCAAGATTGTTTCCAGTACCCCCTGACTCACCAGCCATTTCAGCTTCAAGGAGAACAAGGTGCTAAAGAAAAATATTGTCCAAATCACTGGGCAGATGATGAGACCAAGCCAAAAGATTCGGGCTTCAGCTTCAGTTGAGGCAGCTATTGTAGGCACCTGGAAGAAAAAATTGAGACTATTAGTCACAAAGTCAAAACCCACAATAAATGACAAATGAACAGTGGAGGAAGATTTAATTTATCATATGCATAGAAGATTAACTAAGAAGAAAATAGCTCATCCTGAGTTTCCTTCCTGATGCCTTACTGTGCTCGACAGCATTTTCATCCATAGGATTTAGCAGTTAGTTCTAGTTCAGACTGGAATTCTCATAGAAGTGCACATTTCTAGACATTTTCCTAAAAAGATGCCGTATCTTAGCTTAATTTAAATCTTGCATGAAGCTTATTTTCCTATTATATAAACTATTATGTATTCCTGTTATATTAATACTTGGGTTTTGCTTCTGAACTCTGCTGACATTCCATGAATTAAGAACTGTGGCTTTGAAAGTGCCTCTTGTGCCATGCTGGAGTTGGGCACACTGTAACTGCAGGAGGCAGCCTTATGCCCCCTGCTCTGTCTGTTCTGCAGGGAGAGCAGGAACTTCAGAGCAGGCTGCAAAGCCCTGCTTACAGATTTCTGCAGGACACCACAACTGATATCACAGAATCACAGAATCACAGAATGTGTAGGGTGGAAGAGACCTTCAAGATCATCGAGTCCAACCCAGCCCTAACACCTCAACTAGATCATGTCTCTATCTGCACTGAAGGGCTCATCACTCATCACACTTACAACAGAACAAAAAAAACCAAACCAACACAAAACAAAAAACCAACCAACCAAACAAAACAACAACAAAAAAACTAAAGTAAGAGAATTGTTCAGAAGGTTCTGATCTTTTTAAAATTCAAAATCTCACTCCAACCCTCAGACTACTTGATGACTGCTAATGCCAACTTCTGAAACAGAAGCATCACAACTGGAAAAGAAAACCCTCTGGACTCTTCCACTCTGAAAAGAAAAGCTTTTTAGTTAATTTTCAGTATATTGAATTTTCCATGTATTCTTTCCTGCAGGGTTTCCTCTATTCTGTCTTCAGGGCTTTCTTAGACTCACAGGAAGCACATTAATTAGTGCTCCGTGCTCGGGGCACCCCAGAGCCGCAGCCGAGGCTGCAGAGGGCACTGCAGAGGGCACTGCAGAGGGCACTGCAGAGGGCACTGTGGGCCCGCACACCGGGACAGCACTGGCACAGCCCGGCCGGGCTGGGAACGCTGCTGGAGAGCTCCAAACAGTGTCCTGGCCAGGCTCAGTGGGGCTGCAGAGAGAATGTCAGCAGGTCAAAGCAAAACCCTGAGTCTTGACTCTGGCAGTGATGCCAAATGCTGCTCTATAGTGCTTTGTTTTCCCCCCCTCAGTGTGTTTGGGAGGCACTGGCAGTATCAGAATGCTCTGTGATCCAAGTTCTCTTTCTCACCATATTCCATGAACATGAATAAAATATTAACTTCAAAACACTAAATCTGAACTATTCAGCATTGCTTTCCACGTAGATCCTGAAGAGGATTCTGTGCTGGGATTATCTATGGAAAGATGTGTTTATTACAAGATATTCTCACTAGAAAATAAAATAGAACTACCAGAAACGTTTCACACCTATAGGACCATGCTGTTAATATTTATTCTGCTAATCCACATGCTGACAGTGTTGTGAGACCTGTTTTGCCCTGAATGCTTCCAGGATGTGACAAACCAGTGCTTGCACCTGAATACTGACATTGTTTTCTATGGAGGCTGGATAAAAAAGTAACTGTTACAAAGGTGCTCTATTTGTTACTTTATTTGACTTGGTATCAGCTTTACACATTTCCTATGGATTTTGTTTGCCCTGTGCCTGCTTCTATTAATATATTTACCCTTTTTGCTTCAAACACCCAGTGACTTTTTCCATCTTCATCAATCTGGTTCCACCAACGCAAACCAACCAAAAGTCTTCCTGTCACATTCTAGTGATGAAACCATTATTTGCATTAATCAGTAGCACAAGTCACTTGTCAGTATAACAGTTAAAAATAGAAAAAAATTAAAAGACAAGCATGTTCAAAAATCGTTTTATCTAATACTAAAATTACTTCTAAAAGCTGTTCCAGCTTGAGTACAACAGCCATTAATGACAGGTGAAGTTACAAATTTAGAGGCCTCTTCTCTTTCAATATGATAATTAGCACAATAACACTTATTTAGACATGAAATTTTAGGTTGTATCTTTTTCAAGTCAGTTAGTTGTACATGTACCCAATAAACAAATTTTCTCAGTAATAAATGAATACTGAGAACAAAAACACACTGAAAAATGGGAGATTAATGACAAGCAATAAGCTGTGTAGGATCAGGGAAACAAACCAAGAGGATATTTCTGCACCTGGATGAATACCAGAAACTTTCAGAATACTGGAGGTGCATCAATGCTTTACTTGTACAAAATAAAAGCCTTGCTCCACACGTGGAGCCCCTGGAGCCTGGGCTGGCCTGACCCACCTGCCTGCATGGGGTTAGGGCTGGGCTTTCAGGAGAGTTCTGCAGCCCCTGCTGTGAGGTCTGGGCACAGGGTTGCAGATCTGGACATCCCTGGGCATCCATTACTGAAAGTCAGTATTACTTTATTTTTTTTTAAGGGGGAAAGCATACAAACAAATCTACCTATGGCAAAGCAATTTTCTTACCATATTAGTAGACCTTAGTAGTCATAGAAAACATGGTGCTAAATAACTAACATGTGTGAACAGCTTCATTAAAATGGGCTAGACATTTAATAAATTTACAAAATGCAATATTTTTATCACTTCTGTCATTATACACCTTTCAAATTTTTTTGTTTTAATTAATGACAAACAAGATACTTTCTAAGGTAATTACTATTGAGGGTCATCTTACCTTGACAGACCAAAAGTCAAAGGACAGAAGGAGGAGAATAGTGACAAAACAGGCAACAAAGCTGTTGCTGAACCAGTCACAGAACAAGTAGGTAACAATAGCACTCACTCGGAAAAACAGGTGGAAAAAGGTGGCCAGTGGGTGCCTAGAAAAGAGAAAACACAGAGCATATACATGGTTATGGGACAGGAGGGAAGGTTACAGTACTTGCTGACAATGTAGCTCAACAGTTATTTCAAGTTTATAATGGTATTTTGGTTTGCAGCTGCTATTATATCAATGTTGATGTATATCTTCATTATCAAAGCAATTTGATAATGGTATTTTCAATAGCCAAGCTTCAGTCTAAAGCTAAACGAAGAATGTGGTGTTCCTGTCAAAACTTTCTCAAAGATAGGATAAAATATGGAGCCTTTCACCAGATTCTTTGGCTCTGTGTGAAGGAATGTAGTGGTTATGTGCAACCCAGTACCATAAAATCCTGGTTGTTTCATGAAATGAATCAGCATTGCAAAGCCCAAAAGAATTGAGAGAGCTCTTATGACTTTCAGAACAACATATGAGCTCTAAAACTAAAAAAAAATGTAGCTGCTTGCCCTAAGACAAAATGAACCACTGCAGAGGACGTCTAAATCCAAACACTTCCTTTTAGACAGGCAGAATGATTTGGGAATCTAACAGTTCTTCTGAATTATTGCTTATTAATTTCACTAGTATTTATGCTGTGCTCATTGAATAAAATTTTGTCTGTAGCAAAATAAAGAGAAATTTCAGTGAAAGAAGTAACTATGTGACATGGAATATTGGCCTGCACAGTAGGATGGGGAGGCTGGAGAATGCTCCAATGAACACAGTACAATGTTCAGGGTAATATGCCAAGTAAAAATCTTACCCTGTGCAATTGTTTGTGTTAATTAGTTGAAAGTGGGAATTAACTACAGGCTCTTGCAGTTAAGTAACTTCTTCATTGAAGCTTAGAGAACGAAATATCTGAATAAGACATTTAAAACAACAATTGTCTCATTAAGCTCCTGTGCCTCTGTGAACAATTAACAGTAGAACAACCAATTAACAAAAATATGGGCTAGGCGTAATCAACTATTAAATGTTATTCTATTTTTGTGTTTAATAAAATGAGCCATATAATGTATATACAATTGCTTATTGTAAACTTAAATTATAGCTATGTAAGTATAATAACTATTATAAGTTAAATAACTATTATAACTTAAATATCCTTGTTGTTACACTGTTACTCTATCGCTGTTTAACTGTTCCGGTGTTTATCTTTCTCTATTGGCAATACTGTGCATGTAGTACTGCACACATGACTGGAGAGGGATGAATGATGCACAGGTGGAGTTTATATTTACTCCTGGTCATGCCCAAGTGACCTTCAAACTTTCCCAAAATTTCTTCTGACTTAGAACTGAACACATGACATTTTGAGCGAAGGGGCTTTTTGTGCCATAAGCAGGCAGGTGGAGGGGATGTTGTGAGCTGGCTGGAACAGACACTGCCTGCCTGCTTCAAGCCTTGGTCTTGGTCAGGAAGATGTAAGAGTCAGTTATGGAAGTGGTGCCCTTGTGTCCAGAGCAGCTTTCAGGGATCACAACCCCAAAGCACAGTAGGGCTGCCTGAGCTCTTCTGATGGATCAGTGCTTCAAATGTGGCAGTAACTTTGGAGAAGTCATGTTTCATTCTGGAAGGCAGATTCAGCAGTATTACTGGATTACAACAGGATTACTGTTCGGATGCTGAATTTGTTCCCGTATCAAACATTGAAGGGTATTCACTAAAAAAAACCCACACGAGCAAGAAGCTCTCAATTATTACAGTGCTGAGCACTTACTGAGACTAGGGAAAGGATAAAGGAAATTGCAACTCTGCCCTGGCTCAGCTCCTGAATGTTATATGTTAATATGTTTGCTCCTGAAAGCACAGCAACCCTCCTGCTTGGCCTTCAAGTTCTCCTGTTGCATCTAAACATCCATGTGATGTAGGACTGAAGCCTCAATGATTGCCATTTCCCTTGTTACAATAACCTCTGTTCAGTCTGTGAGCATGATGCCTGTTAGGACAGGAATGAGCTGTAATCAACTGAGCTGCATCCCATGTCAGAGAATCAAATTTGGGTCAGAACTAAGCTATGCCAGTGAGCTACAGGACAATCATGCCAGGTACCTGCTCAGAAGTGCCACAGCAGCATCCTACATGCTGCTTTTCTTTTCTGTCTGACACTTCAAAATGTATTGAGGCTAATTTTGACTAAATGAGCTCTCTTTTCTCCTTGATCATCACGGTTCCTGGCTGATTTGTAAAAGCAGCAATCATATGCTCCCTACTTCCAGATCCAAAGTTCTGGTACTGTAATGAACTTACCTTTTTTCCAATTTCTTAGGAAAGTAGCCACTAACCTTTTGCATTTAAGAAGCCCTTTTGCACATACCTCAGGGAATCACAAAAGCACAATTTGTCATAGCCTATGAAAATTCTAACCAAGTTCAAGATATATGAAATTGGAATAAAGTTAAACATCTTGTTATGCCCTCCAATAAGATAACAAAATTTTGCAGCACCTAGGTGAGTGCCAGGCTCATTTGCACAAGATTCTTCAGAAATATAAAAACAAACATGTGTGATGGGTGTAAGCAGTTTCATTTCTGCATTCTATAGCAGACAAATTTTCAATACAACATCTTTTAATATTGTCTTGAGGGCCATAAAGAAGAGCTGTCTCTAAAGAAACCAGTGTCTCCACACAAAGTGGATCACAGAATAGTAAAGTTTGCTGATGCTTTACCTGTGCTGTATTACTGAGTAGCATGAACTAGGAGGAATCTCTAAGATCTCCAGAGTAAAGTGCCTGACGCTGTGACTTCCTACAAACATTCCAGGCTGGTTTCACTTCATGCTATGTCTGGTCTGGTCCCTCAGACAGAATCTCTGGCTCAAGCAATCAAGGTACTTCTCAGCTGTGTTTCCCAGCTTAGTTGAATCCTTTAGTCTATGTTCTCCAAGACTGCACCAAAATATAAACCTTCATTTAAAAAGTGTGCTGCTGCTAAGGTGTAAAACCAAGCCAGTTCTAGGAAGGATAATTTTACATCAGGGCTGACTAAAGAAGTGGCAAAGTCCAAAGCAGTGCAAGGGCAGAAATGCTTGACTAGACCCTAGTAAAACAGAGTAACTGTATTGTAAAACCACATGATTGCTTTTTATAATGCTGTGTCAGGTTTAACATCTATTATATTTCTTTGTTTACACCTACAAGAAATATTATCATAGTAATGGACCAGACCAAAGTGCAGCAAGGCAGGAGAAAACAATCTAAATCAAAGTTGATTATATACATTATTGATCAGTGCATGCCTAATTCCTTTTGATGTAAAACTCTCCCTTTCACAATCTTTGATTGGAGATTCTTCAAAAGCCACTGATTGAACAGCACTGTCACCTGAGACCTCTGTGTGGCCAGAGCTGCAGAGTGACACCTCTGGTGAGGAACCCAAGGGTAGACTGCTTAGCCTGACACATGAGATGGATTAACAGGCTGCGTTTTCTCAGCTAACGTCTAGAAGCATAAGATATTTTATATTCCACACAGCATCACATTCTCCGACAGGAAACCATGACAATTTTATTGCAGCTATCTGGCTGTTCAGCCAGGTGTGCACTGCAGTGCCCGAGCACTGCTGCACAGCAAGCTTTGCTGGAGCTGAGAGTTGTCTCCAGTGCTCCAGCTCTCACTAAAGCCCTGTTTGCTTGGGGTTTGGGATGTTGGGTGTTTCATCTCCAGTGACCGAGTGATGCCGGGCAGCGGGGCCCGGCCTCGCCTGCTCAGCCCGGGCATCTCCCGGATAGAGGCCTCCCAGCCTCCCCGGGCAACCTGTTCCAGCGCTCGACTACCGTCCCTGTAAAAAAATGGGAATGAAGTGTTTAAATGGAGTTTTCTGTACACCGGAACAGCCAGGGCCACCCAGGCCCGTGCGCAGCGATGCTGCGGCCTCCGCGCCGTTACCTGATCCGCGCTTTCCGCAGCGCCAGCTCNCAGCGTGAGGGGCCCCGGGAGCCCCGGCCGGTAGCCCCCGGCCCTCAGCGCCGACAGCTGTCCGCCCGCGGGCTCGCACACGCACCGGCCGGGTCGGGGCCGCTGGGGTCTCATGCTGAATACATACCCTGAAAGGAAGAAGGAGTGGAGGGAAAGGTGGACCTAGATGTACAGATATGAGGGCACACGTTTGGCGCACAGGCAGAGCCCGGCCAGCCCCTGTGTGTGTGGGGGGGCACGGCTCTGAGGGCAGGCGGCAGCACCGCAACACTGGATGTGCCACTGGCGCAGTGCAGGTGACACGGCCCCTGAGAGTGGCTGAGATCACTCGGCTTGTGCAGCCTGGAGGGGACTGAGGGAACATTTCAGTGTAGTCTTCAGCATCCTCATGAGGGGAAGGAGATGGGCAGACACTGATCTCTTCTCTGTGGTGATCAGG
>VXBB01011626.1:0-66006 GCA_013399915.1 Illadopsis cleaveri | reverse complement strand
ATCTCCCGGATAGAGGCCTCCCAGCCTCCCCGGGCAACCTGTTCCAGCGCTCGACTACCGTCCCTGTAAAAAAATGGGAATGAAGTGTTTAAATGGAGTTTTCTGTACACCGGAACAGCCAGGGCCACCCAGGCCCGTGCGCAGCGATGCTGCGGCCTCCGCGCCGTTACCTGATCCGCGCTTTCCGCAGCGCCAGCTCCTCCTCGCTCCCGAAATCCAGGGACACGTCCTCAGTGTCGTCCACCAGCGCCTGCGACGGGAGCCCNCTTCTCTGTGGTGATCAGTGGCAGGACCTGAGAAAATGGCCTAAGTTGTATCAGGGGAGATTTATTTGGAAAAGGTTCCTCCGGAGAGTGGCTGGGCACTGAACAGGCTCTCCAGGGCAGTGGTCACAGCTCCAAGCCTGACAGAGCTCAAGGAGTGTTTGGACAGGGCTCTCAGGGTGTGACTCTTGGGCTGTCCTGTGCAGGGCCAAGAGTTGGACTCAATGATCCTTGTGGGTCCCTTCTAACTCAGCATGTTCTGTGATTCCACGATAAAAAAATCTCTTGCCTTAATTTAAAATGCAGGTGGATTATGCAGCAGAGTTAAGGAAGTGAAACAAGACAAACTCCAGGATAGGGCTAAGGGTTTGACAATAATGGGGGGAAAAGTCTGAACAGCTTAGTATGAAGTGGAGGGTCAAGAAAGATCTGATTAATCACAACCATGTGTAGATCTGACTAGCTACTAGCGTTAAATAAACCTGCAAAATAATAACTTCCTAGTGTTTTCTAAAACAGCTAACTAAACCAGATTGTTGAGTAAGTACAGAAGTACAAACGTATCAACTGGAAAGCAGCTTTGTGCAGGACTTACTGGAACGAAATAATACCTAATAGGTAAGAAAAACTGATGAGCTGTTCTTAGTAGGATTTTAATTGTAAGGGAGGGAAAGTGTAGTTAATAACTAATGATGTTAATATTTTGATTGTCATATTTTGGCTTTGGTAGTGTTGAACAACTTGTACAGCGTGCTAGTAAATACACTTCCACTAAAAAACTGAACAGGCACATGTGATTTGATGGGATGGCTCATGATAACCTACAATATTAAAATACTGAAGTGGATTTTCATTCTCCAAGGAGATATAAAGAGACAGCTCTCTTTGAGAGTTCTCATGAGATACAACAGTTAAATAATTATGTGCATACCTGAAGCTGACCTCGACTTCATTTCCTGTATCAACATGCACTTTTGCTTACAAGCCATAAGTTAACAGTAACTCAAACAGAGCCAGCTTCTGACTTGCAAGCAGCTCCTGGAACTCACTGCCAGGAGCCTTTAGCAGTGCAGGGAGGTCTCTCATCCTCCTGGCAGCCAGATCATTCACCTCAGCTCCTGCAGCAGCTCCTCTTGCACCTCTCAGGGCAGTTCTGCCAGAAAATCTGATTGTTTGAATTTAGTAATTCTGTAATGTTGCTGTATTGTCCAAGCCATTGCATTTTCATTCTAAGGCACCAGGAAATAACTGTGTCCTGTGTCCCTTATTCCATAAAACAGCACCTCTACAGGAGAGGGGACAATTAGCCTGTCACAGCATTAGGTATCTGATTTACTACTCTGCTGCTGCTAACTGATTTCATGAGTGATGAAATAACTGGAAAAGAAGCAGAACCTGTGGTTTTTGTTTTGATTTTAAAACAGATAAATGTTTCCTTATTTTCCTTCCTTCCAGTGCTTATCTCCACTGGCTCACTGTAGGGATTATCTATTTTCCTAACAAACCCTATTAGATAATCCCACAGGAAATTGTCACTGTACCATGCAAATGGTTTTGGTAAATTCTCTAAAAAGCTATATGAAATTGTGATGTGTGATTATTCAAGGTATTGTATGGCTCATCATTTTCTTATTGAGCAAATTGAGAGCTAGAAAGAATCCTTGGTCTCTAGAGGAATTATTGGTCAAACTAATTTCTTCATTTCGGGTTTGCTAGAAAAGAATTCTTCTTTGCTTTAAAATGAATGCATGCAAGTGAAACCTCATTAGAAGCTTCCAGTGTTTTTTAGGATTTTACAGAACAAACTGTCCTGTTTTCAACTCTTTTTCTGAGTTGTAACTTAACTACAAATTATTTGAACATTGGAAAGATTAGCAACACCCTAAAGGTGATGTAAGTCCTCAAATACTGCTTCAACAGCCCCAGATGAAGAGACCATTACACTGAATTTATGAATTGTGGTTTGGTTTTCAGGTTTTTGCACAGGAAAACCTAGACCATTTGTGAACTATGTTAAGATTTCATTTAATTGCTGAGTGAAGTATACAGCATAAAACAGTTCCAAAATACATCACATGCTGCTGTGTCCTTACAGGGATTTTCCTCCCCACAATAAATAGTGGCATTTCTATTGTAGAGCACTATCAGGGGCTTGATATGAATATCTGAAAAATCTCTTTCATTCTTTCTTTCAACAATAAATAGAGCCTCCTCTAAGATTAATATGGTATATTAGTCACATGATTACCAAGAAGTCAGCTGATTTCTCTTTCTCCTTGGAACACTCCCTAGAATCTTGCAGAGACTTAGCAGAGACTTCCCCTGTAAACTGCCTAAGGATATTGTGAATAACCTGTCTGGTTTTGCTCTGGTTTAAGCATTCCAGTGGGGTTTACAGCTCAGTATTTTATTCCTCTGAATATTGAAAAATATTGTTAATCTGGTAATAACTCTTATCTCACTTTCATTCATCAGAGATATACTTAAAAGGTTTGTTGGTGATTCAATAAAATGTTTATATTTGGGTGTGATAGGGCAAATCAGAGAAGGTACTAAATAGATAAATTTCTAATAGCATTGCTTTCTAATTAATTTGTCAAAGATGATTCCCTGCTTTGACCCAGAACCAATGTCTATAGATTTTTTTGGCTGTACATACATGAATTGTTGTAATTGCCAGTCCAGTATTAACAGGGGAGAAGCCACAGGATTTACTTGAGGGATCAGGACAGTTTCTTTTAGCTGGGTGATATATAACAGTACACTCTCAGTAGAGATCAAGTTCTGCCATCAGGAAGAAATGGGTAACAGAAAGATATGTCAAAGCTGAGGAAGTTTGGGGCCTAAATATAAATGGGGATTTTAAAAAAGTATTGATCCGTCATTTAGTTGTGCCCAAAAGGTGAAAAATAATTGTTGAGTATTTGAAGAAATTAGTATGAATTCCCATTATTGCACAATAACTGGTTTTGATTCTAAGAAGTGCAGTGGCAGCTGTATTCCTTTCAGTTAGGGAAAAACCAATGAAACAGTACATAATTTTTTATATACCTTATTTTATCTTCTGTAATCCCTGTGTGGCTTTAAGGCTTTATTTAACTCATGCTGTAGGAAGTCTAGTGCAGTCACAATGGGAAACAAAAGGCTTTGAAATTATTCATGAGTTTACTTCAGTATCATTTTCCTGCTTAGACTGTGCAGTGGTCACTTAGAAACATCCAAAACAAGGGCACACCAAGGCAAAGTCACCAGTTCTCTTCCAGCCTGGGGTGCATTCCCAGCAGCTGGATGCAGATTTTTCAGTGTCTTTAGCCTTATGTATCTCTGGATATGTTCAAAGCTTCAGTCACTCTCAGCTGCAGTTCTTGGTATTTGTTAACTGTGCAAATCATCTCTCATTTCTCAGATTCTCATGTTGGGAACTCCAAAAATAAGGAACTTGAGCTGTCAAAAGTTTGGTTTAAGCAACTTCATAGATTTACTGCAGTAAGCAGAGCTTATCCCTGAGCCCTGGCATCCATTTCCCAGAGTGGAAGTGATTTAATCAGAAGAGGTGCTTGGAGTCCCTTCCCTGCTTTGCTACATGGACTTCAAATGCCTGTACACTCTTACACAATTATCAATAGCTCTCCTGCCTTAAGCTTCTGTAGTCTTACTGAGGAAAAAAAATCTTAACCTGTTAAATAAAAGACCCTAATGGCTGTCAAACAGTTGGGAAGCTTAGTACAATAGGAGGTTGATATGAAAAATTCAGCACTGTTTCTTCTACTGGTTTATCTGCAGAAATAAAATTTAAATTTGCTTATGAAAGCTGTGACTTGCTTATTCATTAGATTTTTTACATGTTTCCTTTTCCTTTTGTTCCCCCTGACTGCCAGTAGTACCTACACAGCCTTGCTTAGCTCCCTGAGAAACTTGCTGGACAGTTCTTCAGCCACTTTCACTGGCAATGTCTGCTTCATCTTTTGTTGTGGAGGCTGTGGCTAAGCAGCTCTTGCCATACTTGTTTTTCTTATTTGTTGTATGTTGGTGTCAGGGAGGTGGCAAAGGCAAAAAAAACCCAAAGAGAATATAAACAAAACACAAACTAAGAATTTACCAGTTTCTAATAGTTTTCTAATAGTTTTCTAATATAATACTACCAGTTTCTAATCTGGTGATGCAATGAAATGAAAAACTTGTACCTACCATTCTTAATTCTGTGAATTTTTCAGTGAACCTGTGAATTTTTTTTAAGCAGTCTATGGTTCCCACTTCTATAGCATTATTGTTTAATAGTATCTTTCCTAATTTCTTAATACTTCTTTCTCTAGTTCAAATAGCTTCCTAGTATTCCTTGTACTGAGACATGAAGAACTCGAGGGGATATCTGAGGTATTAAAATTCACAAAATCCATACTTTTTCTGTAGGTTTGAATAGTACAGAGAGGAGGAGGTGCTCCAGATTGGTCTGCAGGTCCCTAATCCCCCAGATAAGCTGTAGGGACATTAAGTGCTTTGGATGGGGTCTGACACATTGATTATTCTTTACAAGGTGCACCAGGTGCTGCTGGACATTACTCACTGTCTGTGGAGTGTACAGCTCTCCTGGAGGCAGGGGCCCAATCTTTTGGCAAAACTGAAAGCAAGGTTCATGTCTGTGGCCTATGAGCCCCTTTTGCAACCAAGGCCATGATTTAAGAGACCACAGTTTGCTCTGTGGCCTGAAAGGTGACAAGCCTCAACCTTCCAGCCTTGAAGTGGAGGAGGTTCCAGCCTGTGCTGGACATCTCCACAGCTATTCTCATCAGAGCTGTTCTGCCTGGCTTCCCAAATGGCGAGTGTTTCTCCTGTGATTGGCCCTGAATTCACCAGGCACACACCTTTAAAATCTATTAATAATCACCAATTAAAAATGCTGAAATAAAGCTTGGATGAAAGGCAAGAACCCAAATCTGTTGATTTCTCAGAGAATGCACTGACTGACTGATTTTCATCCTTCACGCAGGGCAGAGCAGCTTCAGCAGAAGGGTGTGAGAGCTCCCCTTCTCCAGGGCAGAGCAGAGACCACACTGCAGAACTTTGTCAAGATGGACCTGAAACTCCTGAGGAGGAAGGTGGTGTGGCCTTTCTATGATACCACAATCACTGTGTGCAATTACAGGAACATCACAGCTACTGGAATGAGGGTCATGGTAAGTGCTCCTTCATTCAATGGCTGATGGATTCTGAAAGCCTTTGTGTCTGGTGTGTGTTTTAGTTGACAAAGATCAGAAATGGTCTGGAAAGCCCCTAAAATATGTGGTTTATTCAACTGCCAGTTTATTATTTTTGCCCAGTTTTTTTGATTCAATCTGAAACGCAACACAGGCTGCGGTTTTTTGTACGCATCCTTTTCCTTGTTAGCTGGAGTTTGCATTTGTGTGCTCTTTCCCATTCTTGCTCTATTTTATTTCACTGTAAGGGAAATTACAGAGGGTTTATGTCACATGCTGCAGTGTACCAATGTGTTGGACTAGTTATATGAATTCCAGTGGTGGCGAAAGGAGAGATACAAATTTATTTTATTTTCTTCTTTTTTTTCTTCTAATTGCTCTTAGCTACAGATAAATGAGAAGTCCTTCTGTCGACAAGATGAATACTGTTGTGCACTGCTTGACCCAAAACTATTGTTAAGGGATCTATGCATTTGTAATGCTCACAGACTACCTGAAAACCAAGGGAAGGCATAAGAGGTTTTCTCAATGTCTCCTTCATCTACAGGCCAGGCAGCTGCCAGCTGCTGGTGGAAATGCTTGCTCAGGGCCCCAGGATGTGACTGGCTGTGATGAGATCCACTAATGAGAGAATGGTAGACTTCTTGTGGAGAAAGAGCTCTGCTCCATAGTTCCCTCCAGACAAGGACTAGCAAGTGAGCCAACAGCTTGTGGTACATCATCATGATTGCCACTTAAACATGAGAAAAGCAGACTTTCTGCAAGTGTTTCAACCATTAAGCAATTTCCACCTGCCAATGTGCCCAGGCAGTGCTCATCATGACCAGCAGACTATAGACTTTTCAACCCAAACACGGGATTGTTTCCTCTGTAATACCTAGATTGGAGACAGACCAAAAGCAAGATGGACTTTGAATGGCTGTTAAGATATACAGATTTCAAGTTTGTTCCTGTTTTGCTCTTCCCATGTCTTCTAAGTATTTCTGAAGAGTTTTCCAGCAAGATCTGCAAGATCATAACTTGGGAGGAAGCCTAGTTTCTATAGAGCTTCAGTTGGGCTATAGGCAAACCAAGCAATAACATGCCAAAACTACTTTGCCTTTGAACCCAAGGCTGATTATCTTGTAACTGGAGCCAAAATAAGGGAAAGGGGACTAGGGAGGCTTAAGCTTTGAAAACTTGGTTCAAGTTCTTCTGCTGCTACAGTCCTAATTTGCAATAATTAAATGTGATTTCTATTTCTGGAGGGTTTTTTGCATTTGTAGAAACAAAAAAAATTTCTTGCTGTCCTGACACCAGATAAAATCTACCAAGGTTCATGACATACCCAAATGCCATGTGCTGAAGGACATAATGTGGCTTACATTGGTACACTTCATCTACCTCACTGCCCCTGGGAAAAATAACATTAATTACTGACATTTTACTAATATTATTTGGGTTCCAAAATTAGCTGTAGACTTTGCACAGCATCATATTTACTTAGAAGTGATACTTCCCCTCAATGCAGAGAAATCAAAAGCACAAGTTCTCCTTTTCAACTCACTTTCCTCTTTATAACGTGTCACAGCACAAACAATGTGAGTGAAAAAGAGAACTAAGTCAGACCATGCATTTTTACTGTTTGGTGCTTCTTATATAGCTATTGCTTAGCACTTTCCATAGCTAAGGCATGTCTTTTCTTTTGGATCTTGAGGACACTACCATTATGTCATTCATTTGTATAGTAAAAGAATTACGTCTTATCATTTAAACAAGTTTATTTCAACAAAATTTAAAATCAACTTTACAAAAACTTAGCTTCACTAAAACATAACAGAAAATATGTCTAAGAAAACTTAAAGTTAACATTATTAAGACTAAAAAAAAATTAATTTTAACAGAAATGAACTTACTGAGACTCTATCATTACAAAAAAGTTACTAAAAATTTGTCATACAACAGTTAAACATCAAGGTAAAAAAACATGCAGGTAAACAATTGTACCAAAATAGCAGCAACATAAATTTGTCAGAGGGATTAAACTGCTGCAGCTTTTTAAGATTGCCTATACGACAGATTTGAGTTTGGCCTAATAAAAGTAAGGGGATATAAGTATTGAAGGCTAAACCAATAAGAATTTAGTTATATAATAGTGCCCTAAGTTTTACACAAGTAACTTGGTTAGCTTATTGGGTTTGTAAAACTGACAATTGCATATAAACAGTTACAAAGTTAGGGGTTCAAATTATTCAAAAAATTAAGCTATTATTTATTGTAGTTGTGGTCCATCAATATACTCAAACTGTTTTGATATCAAGTCTAATTTTAATTTAAATGCGGCAAGGAAAAATAACTATACTTGAATCACTAAACAGCTATACTAAAAAATTCACAATAAAATTACCTTGTTAAAACTATGAAGTAAAAAGCAAACACTTGATAAAGCTGACAGTGGAGTTTCATATAGTAATTGCNACGTCTTATCATTTAAACAAGTTTATTTCAACAAAATTTAAAATCAACTTTACAAAAACTTAGCTTCACTAAAACATAACAGAAAATATGTCTAAGAAAACTTAAAGTTAACATTATTAAGACTAAAAAAAAATTAATTTTAACAGAAATGAACTTACTGAGACTCTATCATTACAAAAAAGTTACTAAAAATTTGTCATACAACAGTTAAACATCAAGGTAAAAAAACATGCAGGTAAACAATTGTACCAAAATAGCAGCAACATAAATTTGTCAGAGGGATTAAACTGCTGCAGCTTTTTAAGATTGCCTATACGACAGATTTGAGTTTGGCCTAATAAAAGTAAGGGGATATAAGTATTGAAGGCTAAACCAATAAGAATTTAGTTATATAATAGTGCCCTAAGTTTTACACAAGTAACTTCGTTAGATTATTGGGTTTGTAAAACTGGCAATTGCATATAAACAGTTACAAAGTTAGGGGTTCAAATTATTCAAAAAATTAAGCTATTATTTATTGTAGTTGTGGTCCATCAATATACTCAAACTGTTTTGATATCAAGTCTAATTTTAATTTAAATGCGGCAAGGAAAAATAACTATACTTGAATCACTAAATAGCTATACTAAAAAATTCATAATAAAATTACCTTGTTAAAACTATGAAGTAAAAAGCAAACACTTGATAAAGCTGACAGTGGAGTTTCATATAGTAATTGCAGCTAAGTCTCAAATAACTACTACAGATAAGATTCAAAGTTTTTCTTTAATGGGAGCAAAAGAACGTTAAATTTATGACTTAGCCAATTACTTCCACTGAATCATGCAGTCTTGCTATGTTACTGATATGTAGGAAAACACCACATCCACACAAACACCTTTGAATCTCCCCAGTGACAATCCTGTTAAAAATCACAAATCCCAGGGTAAATTTTAACAGAGTTTCAGTCAGTCCGTAGCATCAGTTGGTATTTTGATGTGCTACAGCTTCAGCGTGCTGGGCAGGCTACGGCCGTGCCGGCCAGCGCCAGGCGGGGGGGCCGCGCCCCTGCAGCAGCGGCGGCGGTCACAGCCACGGCTCCTGGTAGGCACCGTGTGGAGGGGCAGTGATCTCGGTCTGTTTCAGGGTCAGCAGGTCCAGGGTCAAAGGGGTCCAAGGGCTCCAGGGTCAGAGGAGTCCAGGATCGAAGGGGTCCGGGGTCAGAGGGGTGCTCTCTGTCACCGTCTCTGTCGTTCGGGCAGTGGCCAGCAGCGAATGCCCCTCCGGATCACGAGGGGCCCCTCTCCCTGTCACTCCTAAGAGGGGGGTCCCTGGGCTGTGTAAAGAGGGACACGGTCTCTCCACATCGTAAAGAACTCTGAGGCTCCGCCGCAAAGGGAAAGCAGGAGGCATCCCCTTTATCTTTAGCATGGGAGTTTTCTTGGGCTTTCAGGACCTCAAAAATCTCCCACCAGGAGGAGAGCATTTCTGCAACTGTTTTGTTCCCCTTCGTTGCACAGTCCTAGAGTTTGACTCCCAAATCTGTCCAACAAATCTGTTGTGGACTCAGTAACTTAGGGTAGCTAAACTGCTGTCCATCTCAATAGAGTTTTTAAGTTGCATGAAGGTAATGATTTGCCATGCTGTTGTAAAAGCTTTGTCATAAGTTCAAAAATGTCTCCTTCCTGAGCAGACAGTCCTGCTTCTTAGCTGTATGCCCACGCAATATCTCTCAGTGTGAGAGAGCCTGAAGAGGCTGATGTTCTGCAGCACAGATCAGCCCCCATGTCTGTAAGCACTGGCAGGAGGTCAGCTGCTCCCAGGAAGGAAACACTTTTGTCTCTTTCCAGTGAGCATGTTCCCATGGAACCTGGTAGAAGGAGATCTCCTCTGCAAAGAGAAAATTCTTACACAGGTCAGCAGCTTCTTTGCTCATAGGAGCTGCTGCCTTGTGTAGAAGCCATTTCTTACTGGCAGTTTATTCAAATCTTGCCTTACTGAAGCAGGGAGTCTGGATGTCATTGTGTTCATCAAATCCTATTTGGTGGAACTATAACACCTATATGGTGGAACTTTTCTTAAAAGCTATAGCCAATGGAATAATGCCACAAAAAGTATCTGTTCACTCTGGAGTACAGTCTCTTTTATAATTAATTAATTTTTAATTTGTGTAGGTCTATGCATGATTAAAAATAAAAAACTAAGCAAATAAGCTTGCAGATCATCACAAAAGCAGCTATAGGCATCATGAGAGGAAGCTCATGAATGGACTTGGTTTTCAAAAAGTTGTTTGTCTTAACACCAGGTAGGCATGGCAAGGCAAGTGATGATTAGATGAACAAACATTCTGTCGGATGCTGCTACAGGCAAACTGTGAACATCATGTGCAAGGAGATAAGCTCCTGTTTCATAGAACATCCTACTTGTCATTTTGGGCCAATGGCAAGAGACTTTGCATGAGATGCAAAACTTGTTTTTGTTAGTAGAGTCTGTGAACATGTGAAAGACATACTTTCACTTCTGTTACACCAAGTGGAGCTGCAAGGTAAGTGCCCACACGCTGCTGGCTTTTTTCTCACTGATGAACTGTTTAACAGCATGGCTTTGGGACAGATTTGAACTGGAATGAAAAAGGAGAGGAAGAATTTGGGGACCGGTGGAAATTGTTACTGTCAACTCTCATCGAGTTCTGGTTTCCAAGCAAATAAATTGATGTTTTCCTAATTAGTGACAAGATCAAGCTCTTCTTAGCAGGGACAAGTGACCAGTAAAGGTAACCCTGCTTGTTTACTGGGGCTGCTAGAAGGGAGGTTCCTCTTAGTTTTCCTCTTTGGAATTCCCCCTCTGAGTGTTATTTCCTCCTTTCTCCTGTCACTTTCTGTTGGCCCTGGGCAAGACTGGCAGTGGTCATCATTTTTTGGTACTGAATCCAGAGTGAAAGAGCAGGAACTGTCCAGTTTCCTCAGGTCAGTTTTTCCTCGACTCTTGAATGCATGCTTTTTTCATGATAAATTCATCTTATCTTGCTTTTTGTACGTGTATGTAATGGCAGCGTGCCAGTATCTGGACTTGTGTTGCTTGAAATATTAGTAGGATGATATCTGAATGTGGGTGAAATTTTAGAGAATATTTTGTGATTTTGTTTTGTGGCTAGCCCTGCTGCTTGCTCAGAGGGTTATTGTGGTCTGTTTTAAGCTTTGTTAAGACTATTCTTTTTTTGTATAAATGTTGTGCCTGTGGAAAGCGAAACTGAGAATCACTGAAAGAAGCTGGCTTATTTCCATTTTTTTCACAACTCTGGCAAAACAACCTAGAGCTTAACTTTCCCTTTGAGGTGGGCTGGAATTCTGCCTCTAAGAAAGCCATTGAGTTAAAATGTAGACAAGTGTCTGCTGTGATTCTTTACTTTATCTCACAGCTGTGATGGGAGAGCTGGGCACAGCTGTGACACAGGCAGTGATACTGGACATAAAAGCAAATTCTGCTCTGAATCACAAGTCTGACATCTGCAGGGCACTTGTTACGGCTCTGCCTGAACTTGTCCATCTCCAGGACCAGTAACATCTCCAGCAACATCACTGAAAGGCAAAAACTCCTTTGACCTGATACTTATGCTTTTTAAAACTCTTTTAAACTCATCTCTAAGAGAGACAAAGAATAATGCGTCAGGATATAGATCAGGTTCTTTTTCAGCTCCATCTCTGTTTTTCTTTCATTTTAGACTATAAAGTCTGTGGAAAATAACACAATTCCATCAGAAAGACAAAGACTCAGCAAAAGCAGTATTATCTCTTCTTGAGCTGGGTAATACAATAGGAAAAGTTAAACTGGCTTTTCAGTGTATAAGTTTTTCACAGATGTGAAATAGAAACTAAACCTTCAAAGCTAAATATAAATTGAGCTCCATTACTTGCATTTTACAAATAATCAGGGCATTTCTGAAAGGAAAAATCTACATGGTACCTGTGGAGCAGAGGAATTGTAAGTCGTTCATTTGGGAAGAGGAAAAGGAGATAAGTGATTGGAAAATGGGGGGAATTTCATCCTTCCCCCCAAAGAAGCTTGTCCCAAAACATTGCCTGCAGCAAAAGCCAGGAAACAGCTCTGCCTTGTGCACCTTGACATAACCTTCGAGAGGCACAGAGGAGCAGAGAAAACTTCCTAAAGTTGATGAAAGAAAATAAGGCTATAAAATTGTGGCCAACAATATTGACCTTTTCAATCCAAGTGCTTTTAAATCGAAGTACTGGTGTTTCACTGGACTCCCTGCTTACAGCTTGATATAACCTGCTTTTTGTCAGCTTGTTTCACTCAGACTCACGTGTAGCATTTAATGGGTCTGGGGTGTTGCAGAAAAATAGCATTTGTTCAGAAATCTTTGTATTTCATTTTTCAACCTCCTGTCTTCACAGCAGTCCCACTCTTCAGTTTTTCTGTATTCTAGGACTTGGAATGTTATGAAAGACTTGGATGCTATGTCATCCTGTGGTTAAAAATGCGTCATTTTCATGGCACTACTACTCTTTTCTATGAATTATCTTCAGCTTCCTAAACTGGTCCAAAAGTTAAATTGGAGGGGGATTTCCTCTGTTCCTAAAATGACATTACAAATTTTCGTTTTCATAACCTCTGTACTCATGTGGAAGATTTATTACCTGTTAGTTCGTATGTCAACAGAGGTTTGGGAAGGAAAGCCCCTAACAGCTCTCCTCCAATCTTCTCTCCTTTATATTATTATTGAAGTAAATGTTGCATTTTGGCCTTTTTAATCCTTTCTTCTCTTAGATAACATTTGATTTCAATTAATAGCAGACCCCATTGCCTGGAATCTTTAACATGTTGACCCTTTAAAATATAAGACAAGATTAAATCAAATTATTTGGGGAAAATGATGAATCAAAATGATTCATCCATTACCTTTAGAAATCTAAAATCCCCCATCTAACTCTTATGATTAATATGTGATTTAAGTGCATACCTACTCCTTCTTTGTCCTTGTACAGTGATGGTCACTGTTTCTTTCACTACTTTTCCAGCTTTTTTAATTCATATTTCACTTGAACACTAAAGGAGCACTGAAAAAAAAAAGCATTGTGAGTCTCAGAAGGGAACCATGTTGTCATGCCATGTGTGCAGGATGCAGAGCTGAACCAAATGCATCCTGAGTAGAGACCTGGCCGTGTCAGGTGTGCCCAGAGTCATTGCAGAGGTGGCACAAAGGGCACACAGGATGCCAAGTGTGGCCGTGCAGCTGGAGCATATCTGCTGCTGGAGAAAGAAGGTGTTATTGAAGGATTTAAAGAACAATATTTGTCTTAACCAGTGTCCAAACCACAAAGGATTGAGCTGTCTGAATGGCATGGAAATAAATACATTTGGAAGTATGTCCTGTCTCCCCCCTGCCCAGCACATGCCCTTTGTGTGTGGAAGCCTCGCAGGTGGCCCTGGGGATTCCTGTCCTGCAGGTCCCTGCAGGCTCTGCCTTGCTTCTGCTGAGAGCTGGCCTTGCCTTCACAGCCCTAACACAGAAATCATTACAAATTTTCTTATTCCTCTGGCATGAAACTGTACCCAATACCCATTTTGGCAGCATTGGGTCCTATGAGAGCCCAAAGGGAATGTAGTAAACTAAGTCGAAATCATGTATGAAACAACAGAGGAAGTGCTGAGCAGTACAGAGCTTATTCACCCTTCGCCTCAGACAGGACTGCTAGGATGCTGTGACAAAAAAAGGGGAAACTCTGGGAAAGGAGTTGCTGCTGTAAACAAACTTGGTAAAGGTCTGGTTTCGTTTTGTGTGCTTCAGTTACAATATGCAGCAAAACACTTGCTGTCCCTAACATTTGTCCTTACCTCTGCCTTCTCTCCATGTAGAAATTTCCATCTTTCAAAAATTTGCTTCTTTATTCACAGTATATTTTCCATGGTTGGACCATATTTTTAATGCAGCAGAATACAGCTGCTATTAACAATTTTTTGTTTCAGATTAGAAAGAAATCCCAGGATCCTAAACCCAGTGTAGTAAATAGAGAGACAGCTATATAAGGATTTGTGTCAAAACCAAAACCAAAACAATGAAGAAAAAAATACCAGAGTAAGCTGTGGGCCATTCAGACTGGTGAAGCAAAAAAAGCAAGCAACTGAGATTTTCATTTTTGAAAGAGTGGCAATCTTCATCTTGCTGAGGTAGAAGAGTATGTTTCTCTCACTCCTGTACACCTGAGCTATACCATCTTTTACATTCTAGTTTTAAACTCTGTAGCCAGACTTGGCTTTCCCGTGGTTGCGTCCTGACTTCTTGACCTTTGTAGCTTAAAACATTTTTGCATTACTTACGTATTTATCCACAGGGAAATGCTATTGAAAGAAAGGTTTAAAGATAGAAAAGCTCTTATGACTATAAATTAATTAAAGCTTAGTATTTCCATGAAGATTAAGTAGGCCTACTCAGTCTCTTTCCCTAGACATGCCCTTTTCTTTGTGCTGTAATCAAGCACTTTGCCAATCACTGAACTTGGAGACATAGATTTGTCTGTCTTGCATTCCCCTTAAGCCTTCTGCCCAATTTCTTATGTGACTCTAACCCCAAAATTATATTGACTCAGAGGTAATTTTTCAACAGCTTTTTTCACACAGTCTGGCAACTTGGCCTTCTGAAAGGCCATATTTAGATTTTCTGTTAATTCAACAAACGGAAGGGGCAAAACAAAGTGTTGAAACAAACTGAAAATTTAATCTGGTGTGTTTATAACCTCATTCTTGGTTCTCAGGCAGGTTTCTCAACTTCTGCTTTCCATTTATAGCTGCCAGGCAATAATACCAAATTTTTGTAATCTTGGTAATGTAGTGAGGCCATAAAACATGGAAAAGGATAACTATCTAAGTGCAGGCTACTCCTCTCATGGAACCACACCATATTCACCTCCTTTTCAAACTTCTGGCTCTAGATTTTGGCATTTTCTGCAGAAAATGCCCATTTCCAAGCTGTTCAGAGGGACAACCCCATGGAGGGGTAAGAGGAATGAAGATGAGTTGATAACAAGGCAGCACGTGGTAGTGTGTGATGAGGTCTGCTCTGCCTTCTGTCATCACAGCTGCAGTGTTAGCTGCATTTCTCTTTTTCCATGTTGCAGGTAGGTTTCATGGTACAGCAGTTGCTCCACGTTTGCACACCTCAGGAACAGAGATAGATGCAAACAGGAGCATCAGTGGCCTTCTGCTAAGGGCAGAGTATTTGAGAGCTGTTTATTAGATATTCCTCATTGCAAAATATGGTGTTTGATGCCAAGCTGAAACTTTCCATGGTTGTGGAGTGGGGACACCTATTTTAACAGGATAGAGTCTGAAACTTTTGCTGGTTGTTCTTTTCATCCTGGTATCTCTGTATTATGCTGGAGTAAATCATTTGGGTCACCAGCTCAGGTGGCATTTATATCAGTGATCTATATACACTGAGGAGCCAATATTTGGGTTTGAAATAATTTGATAAAGATGATGAATAAGTAACAGATAGTGCTGAATATCCAGGAGGAATGTTTGAACTGATTTTATTGTCTGCTGCAGTAACTGAAAGGAAATAGAAGGGAATTTACAGTGATGTGGAGGAACAAATAAACTTTATGAAGAAATGTAGCTTCTGGATTCTCCCATCATATTCACTGCAGCCTTCTAATTTCCCTGGTACCTGCTGTATTTGTGCATCATTTATATCCTGATAAGATACCAGGGTTGCCACTTATTCAGTAATTGGCACTTCTGGTCCAGGTGGTCAGACTGATCCCACTCCTCTCACTGGAGTAAAAGACAGGTGAGTCTCACTGTAGGCTGTCTGTAGATCTCTGGGTAACTCAGGGTTATAACCCAGTGCAGGTTTTGGTAAGAAATGCCAGCTCTCCAGCCTCAAGATCTGTGTCTTGCCAACTGAAACCCACAGTGCAGGACTTGTGGATTTGACTGATAAAGCTGTGGCTGTGTCATAGCTAACTGCTGTGCAATTTCATTTCAGACAGAGACAAACCATGGATTCAGTATTTATGCCTGAAAATGGCTACCTTGATTTACTGCACAGTGATATTGATCCATTGCATCTGTGTACTTTCTTTGATCCTAAGTCATCTGGAGATGAAGGTGACTTCTCTACAGGTTAGTAAAACACTAAAAAAATATTTGTCTGGTTTATCCCTCCTGCTGTAAGTTATCTCCTCTCAGCTACAAAGCCACCTCATGGCAGTTTATCATGATGACTGAGTGAAAGTCTACAAGCACTTAGTGTTAGGATGTGATAAGTTTGTCTGTGTCTGTACATACAGTGACTGCTTCCAGAAACTGTCATGTTTTTAAATTGTACATATTTATAGTATCCTGCTCAGTCAGTCCAACAAAACACACTGTACTGTCACTCATCAGGGCATGACAGTGTCTTTCATTTGGATATCACTCCTGTAAGTAGTTTATTTGCAAATGTTCCTGTCATAAGCTGGCCAAGTGTAATTGTCAATACCTCGGTGGCTTGAAGCCAAAAGTTTTGCAAAACAGACTTTTAGATGAGTTTGTGATGAAGACAGTCCACAAGCAAACAGCATTACATTGCCTTCTGAGATCCTAAGGCACCAAAACAATGGGAGTTGCATTACCAGATGCCATTTTCCAGCTTTTTGGGACACAGTGGTTTTATAATTCTATTACAAATGAGAAAGCAGAAGGGCAAGAGTATGAAGTTGATAATTTCTTGCACTTCAGTTCCTACAGGTAACCAGATCAGGAGGTTGCCCTGAATCTCATACTTTGTGCTCATGACTTTGTGGGGAAGTTGTGGACTGTTCTGCTCTCTCTTCCCAAAGTATGAAAATGTATCTGTGGTATGGAGTGTCAGCTGAGCTTATTTTAAACAAATGAGCTGAACCATGGATTGAGAATGACAATGAGTGGAGAAGAGCTGGTGTATGCCAGACATGAAGTCTCACAGCTCTGTGCCAAACAGGTGGAAAATGTTACCAAAATGGAGCATTGTGGCTTTCATGAGTGACCAATGCCAGTAGGCACATGGGTAATCAGTGGAGAACTGAGCACCAGAATATGGAATCATCTTTGTGCTAGATCATTTCCCAGGCTGGGCTTTTCCCTCTCAGCTTCTGACTGTGAAAAGCCACTGCAGGAGTGTTTCTTACCCCATGGCCTCACTTGCTCAGTGACTGAAAATAGGATGAATTAGGGGTCAAGCACTGACTCATGTTATCACAGATGTGTCATTGATTGGAATTCTTTTGAGCCTTAGCAATGTCTGACATGATGTAGGTAAATCAGACATCCTCAGGACATGGCACCAGTTACTGGGAGCTGGGCATGTCTGCTGTGAAGGTGTTAGCATGGTCCCTGGCAAGGTTTTAGCCTTGGCCAACTGGCAGCTTCACAGGCAATTTGCAGTGCAATTCAGGGATTAGCATGGATACAGCATTGATCTGAACAGGGTGATGCCACCATATCCTGAAGGATAAGGAAGTTTAATAGGCTTTATGAGTCTGGGCCTGATTGCCATAGAATGGATTCAGGAAATATTTTATTTACCAGGAGGGATGAGGTCTCAGAGTTTAGCAAAAGAAAAGTGCTGATTTCCAGGTGACTGTGAATTACTGAGAGTTCAGTTCTGTTCCTTCTTAGCCAGCACACAATGAAGCCAAAGCCTTCTGCTAAAGTAACAAATCTGCCTGTGCTGCATGTCCTGCACTCTGGTGGTTTTACTGCTTGGTTGTGGCATTCATTGAGCCAATGCATATTCCTTATTAACTCTAGATCTTGAAATTGATGCCAGCAACTATGAACAGGTAAATAATGTGGATTTCCCATATGAAAATGGAGATGGGTTCTACCCTGGTTCCAACACCACGGATGATTATGGTAATGTAGGTATGAAAGCAATTTTTTCAATTTTTGCTATAGCTATTTCTTATAAATTCTGTTCTCAATCTGAAGGCATGGCATTTACTCAAGTAGCCTTTCCCTCATGTGTGGTAGATCTAATTTAGAGCACCTGAACATGTGCATTGTGGGGGAACTGATTAACAGTAACTTGTGGTTGTTGGGGGAAAATCTCTCTATTAATGTCTCCTTCTGCTTAATACTTCCTTTCTCAACTTCTCTTTTCTTGTGATCTTTATTTCCTGAACAACAAGTTACAAGAAAAACTTCATTTAACTCTTCCATTTTACTTACACTGCAGAGCTCTGTTAATGAGGATAAGCTTACAAAAGTTTTGCTGTGACATTTACTGTGTCATTACTATGTTCCTCTATTTTTTTTCCTTTGTTGCTAGCTGAATTAGTAGAATATGTGCTCGAGGATCAGCAAGAGAAGCAGGACGAAGACATTTTTGGTAAGATTGGTATGGCAAAGACTAATTTTCTCCATGGCAGTGTTCTGTCTAACATGTGCTTCATCCCCCTAGTTTGAACACTAGTAAAGTTTCTATACCTCTGGTGTCTTCTTCTTTCCCCCTGGGCACAGTGTCCCAGAATTTTCTTGGAAAATGAGGATTTCATGCATTTTTGCAGGCCTTTCTCAAAGATGGCAGTTTTGTCTCTGACCCAGCTGCTGATCTTGTCACCATGGCCATAGAATATGCACAGCTTCACTGTCCAGTGCATTAGTAGCCTCAAGTAGCATCATAGCTACTCTGAGCACTGCAGGGATGATACACATAAGTCCCCAGAGCACTTTGCATGTATATAAATACAGTTCACACACACTGATTTCTGTCCAGGATGCACAGAGCTGCCTGAGGATGCATGTCAAGTTTTACTTCCCACCCTGATTAATGCAACAATGCTATTTTATATATATAGTGAATCATTCCTTCATCCATCCTTGACTGGAGACATTGCTTGGCTTGTGGTACCAAATCATTGTTTTGGTGGCAACACAAATACTATTTACTATTCCAGAACAGATCTATCAATAGGTGGCTGTTGAGAAATCCATAGAACCAGAAGGTTCACAGAATATCTGTATATCCTGTTTTATGTTTGAGCAAAATGATTTGGACTAATTTACCAAAGGTCAGTCTTTCCCTAGAATAATTCTGGCTGTGGGAAGCTCACATGGCTTTTGAAATAATTTATGCAGCTCCCTGGTGTGTTTAGAATTTGGGGGATTTTGCACCTAGTGGCAATATTTTTATTGGTTTTAGAAAAAGGTAGGAGAAACTATTAGTATTTAACTATTTTCCAGTAAAAGCATGATGTGGATAACTTCACAGTTCTTGCAACACAGAATATAAAATCTTTTTAGAACCCTTTATTCTTCTGTTAAAGGATCTAATAATCCCTTTAGTACATAAATTGAGTAGTACTGAGACCACACTGTGACACATCTGCAATGTTTTATCCTTTGCTCATCATTAAAGCATTGAGAAGTACTCATGTTTTATTAGCCACTGCCAGTAGATTAATAGTTTTTAGTTCAGAAATTAACACAGGGTGACAAAGTCTGCATTCAGAGCTCTGTGGGCTTTCTAAATGATCTGGATCTGGATATATCTTTTATTACATGATTTGGTTTTTACCTTTTATTTGGGGCATATTTCATCTTTGTTCTCTGTTGCTGTGTTTCCTTTGCTTTTACTCCTCTCTGTAATTTTTTTTAGAACAAAGTTTGACACTGGACCCTATTTCATGTTTTTAGCAGGGGACCTTATTTTGGATGACATTGTTGCTGAAAACCCTGAGAGGTTTCCTGACATAAAGAAGCAGACATGTCTTAAACGAAGTAAGTGTAAAACAGTGAGAATATGGAAGGCTTTGTGGCTGCATTCTAAACTTGCATTACAGCCCCTTGGCTTGAGCACAGCCCCAGTGCTCTTGTCATGCAGTTCTTCAGTGACACCAGACATGCTTCCTCTGCCTTTGGTCACGCTCGTGGGCCGGAAATGAAAGCGGCTCTTCCAAGCGTAGAATTTACAGTTCGCAGAATTTGTTGTCCTGTTGCAAACGTTAAACACCTTATATTTCTTTGCATTTTTGTCATCCTCATGGCAGTGTTGACTTTGTTTTCAGTGTCTTTATAGCTTAGTAAGCATTGGCTGAACATTGCCTCTTTAATAGCAAGAACAACAGCAAAAATCTTTGGCATAAAAATCTGCAGCCTAATTAAAACTTTACAGTCAGAACGAAATAACATGAGGTTTTTCACACTCATTTTTATACACTGGACCAGTACAGTACTGAAATAGCTGAATTGAAACTGGTAACACTGCCATCTACTTAAAAAAGTTAAAATAGGTTTCATGTGGTAAATTTAAAATTACCAAAATTTTGCCACTTACTGTGATTTTGCTTTCCTTCAGCTTTCTTAGGCTCTGCAGCAGAGAGTTACTGTGATGCTTCAGAACCCAAATATAAGAAAATTGGTAAGTCATCGGCTGAATAAGAAAAGGTTATTGAACATATATTGTCTCGTGTTCCAAAATGTCATCCTCTGTTAAGTACTGTAACTCTACCTTCCAGAAAACTTTGCTGTTATAGATTTGGTGGTTTTGATCATTATGCATTTTCATGTTTCTGCAAAAATCACACTTTTACATTCCTCTGACTAATTTGCGATATAACAAATCCATGTCCTCTAATCTGCAGCTATTAAATTGTGCAACTTAGGATCAGCTATGTGGTAGCCTCAGAACAGTTGGATCCTTATGCTTCAAAAGTACATGTTCTTGCCAGGTGACAGGAAAATTATTTAACGTCAGCAGAGGCACAGTTGACCTTTTCAAAATCCTCATGAGACAAGAAAGAAAAATAATGGACACGTGGGTCTGTGCCAAATTCTGTAACTTTTGTCACGTGCACTCTTTTTTTCACTGGATTTTTGGAAGATATCTCACTTAGAACAGAAAGGATCAAACCCATGACATGCAGAGCTATGACCTGAGTCGTATTACCCATCAGGTGAAACATCCTAGTGAAAATAATATCTGTCAAGAGATGATTTCTTGGCCCAGTCCATGCTATAAAGTTCTTTAAACCGAAGAAAGAAAGGGAGAAAGGGAAATTTCTAGGTTTTGCACAATGTTAGACCATCTACAAGACAACACCTGGGGCCAGCAGGCAGGCTGGAACTTGTCCCCTGGGTGTAAACTGGTGCAAATGTTCTTACCCAACTGTAGCCCAAAGGGGTATCTCAGGCAGACCTAACCAGCAAAAGACTCTTCCAAAATCCAGGTGAGAGCAGCCAGTTTTGACTATTTTATACTGTGTTTCAAATGGACATCTGACTCATATGTCAGCACACCTCACAAGCCTCCTAAGGGGACTGTGACTGTACCAAACCCTAAGGGCCATGTGCATGTCAGGGGGGCAGCCAAACAGTGTGTAACTGGAGATCCAGCCAGAGTGGTGGGATCTGGGACTGCACCTCAGCACAGTCCAGGAAAGGAACTGGCACAGACTGCGTGAAAATCAGAGAGAGCACACGTGCACCATGACTGTGATCCAAGCTGGTTTGTCAGCTGGAGTTCTGAGGGAGTGGGGAGGGAGAATTGAGCAGAATTAGCTGTGAAAATCATGTTTGCTAGGTCTGGGAAGGTTATCAGAGTTCCTACTGAACTGGTACCTGCTGATTGTAGTTATTTAGGCACAGGTAAAGTTCCTGGCAGTTAGTACCCATTAAAGGTGGATTACTTTCTATTTGCTTAAGTTCCTTTCTAGATTTGGCCCTTTTAAAAGCCTGTCTTTATGCCACACTAACAATAATAGTTTTCTATAAGGAAATGGCACATCAGTTCCAAATGCCTCACCCTACAGAACCTGCATTCCTGAGGAAAAGATCATCACTGAGCTAATAGGTGCTTTGTGAAGCTGCACCCATCCTTTTCCTGGAAGTCTTCAGAATACTATCAGTTTCTCTACTGTCCTTCACCCAGTGAAGGTGCTGAGGAAGGAACATATACATAAGACAGTATAAGTACTGTGTAGAAAAAATCTAATTGACAAAAAGATGAGCTATTTGACAAAATGAGGAGTTTATTTAACCTGACATGGGTGTCACAGTATGATCCTGCAAAGACAAATTCATCAGTTCGTCAGAAGTGCAAGGTTACCTACAGCAAAGAGAATAATGTGTACTAAAGCTCAAAGTAGTAAGCCAAGGATGAGATTCTTTCAAAGAAATTGAATGAAATAGTGGCACAAACCCCAGACAGGTTTGTAGCTCCTGGTAAAAACACCACACCACAGGAAGTGATGAACTATAGACTTATTGCAGCTACACAGGAGAGGGAAGGAAAAAACAAAACCAGTTCTGAGATTAGGGGTGTTGTAAAACCAATGAAACTAACAAACTAATTCAAATAAGCGTGTCTTACTTGATTTGTAGGAATCTTTTGATAAACACATGAAATTGTACAATGCACAAGCCTCTCTCCCATTTGTTCTGTTCTTGGAGGAAAAAAATGTGCTGCAGAGAGGCATCTTTAAAAGCTCTTGTGTTTGTGACTGTTCTTTGGGAGACACTTAACACACACTGTTTGTCCTTCCAAGTGTCTGCGTAGGGAGTCAAGGCCCCTAGTTTGTTGTCGGCCTCTCTGCTCTTATACAATATTGAGACAACAAACTGTGCTTGAAAAATTGGTACAGCCAATGTAAGGTATTGTTATGTCTTACCTGCCAATCATCCATGTCAAGGGTCATGTACATTTGGATACATCTGGAAATAAGACAGGCCAGGAAAGACGAAGAAAAAGAAAATTTAAAGAGTGAACTACTGAGAAGAAAAGTGAGCTACTGTAGAATTTAATAAATACGTTTTAGATTTTGAGAGCTAAATAGTTTTCAGAAAGCTATTGTGTATTGTTCTTGCTTTTGGAAAATTAAAACACAGTTGATCAGAATCAAGTGGTTTATCATATCTATTGAGACCTCTTCTTTGGTTCCTTTAACTTCTACCAATGAGATAACTTTCTCCTTTTGTTTTGCTGTTTTATTTTAAAGTGGAAGTCCCTGCAGTGTCTGCAGGGAATGGCAGCTTCTTTGCTATGCCTCTCAACAGCCACCCAGTGAGCTGCACCTCCCTAACTAACCAGAACATGTCCTTTTCTGTTCCTGCTGCCCATGGGCTGGAAAGAAACCTCATAATTCCAGGTATGTAGAGTACAGCTGTAGGTGTGCACCTGTACACAGGCTGATTTACACATGGGGACATCTCTCTTATAAATCTTGTCACTGACCATGAGCAATGGCAGGACAATGGCAGGTATGGCAGCTGTCTCAGTCAAGCCCTTAAAAGTGTGGCACTCACTACAATAATGAAAAATATTCAAGGGAAATTACAAGGGCATTGCTCCTAATTGAGTAGAATGAATCTTTCATTTAATTGGTGCAGGTTATAAGAGAACAGTTATTTACTATATAATAATCTAAGCAGTTACTCACTTGTATTAAGAATAGGAAATCACAAAATTTTCATTATTAAACTTTAATTTAGTTCCAATTTCTTTTTCACCCGGAGGTTTGTAAAGTACTAAGGGATAATTACATTTGCAACAGTAGAGCAAAATCTAGGCTGTGATTTAGCTCATGAAAACTGAGCACTAATCCCACTGATGGGCTGTGTAGACACCAGGCCTGGGCCATGATAGGTAGCAGAGGGTGCTCATGGTACACTGAGAAGTGCTAATGACAAAGGCCCAGTTTAACACCTTTCACTGTTAAATCTGTGCTGGAAAGGAACCAAAACCAGTGTGTAAGTTGGAAGTCTTGAAGTACTTCATGTGAGTTGAAGCAGCAAAAAGTAGCAGAAGAAATTCTGTCCCACCTACAGAAACTCAGAGCTATGGCTGATTAAATTGCAAGCACTGAATCATCAAAAAACTTTCCCAGTATGGGTTGAAAGGGTGGATACTTGTACAGCCCATGAAGTGCAGTTGTGTGGGAAAGAAGTAGTGCAAGGAAGGTAAATTTAATGCAGATACATACTATTTACACATTTTCTCTTCTCTGGACCTCTGGCTATACATTTACAGACTTTGCTTTAAGCACTTTTCCTTATGATAATAGATTTTCTCTTTAGACTGTTGAAAACAGTAGCTGCTAAAAGGTGGGTAATCCCTTGTATTTCATGCCCACTATACCTTGTAAGAGTTCTTTTTTTAATGGGTTCTATGGACCTCGTGATCCTGTGAGTTCTCCACAGGGAAGATTTGCCTAGAAGCTGCCATAAAGGATACATAGCTGTTAGAAAGTTTTTTCTCTCCCATAAAGCTTTAGAAAGCAGAACCTTTTAAAAACAGAAGAGTAATTTTTCTGCACTCATTTCAGGATTGTCAGAACATTTGACCTCAGAGGGCCTACCAGCCAGTGTGAAAGGGTACCAAGAGAATCCAGGCTTGGCAGGTCCTCCTCAGCAGATGTTTAACTTGGTTCTTGAGAATGGCACATCTAATGTTATAGTATATCCAGGTAAGACCAGTAGCCTTTTATCCCCATAAAGAGGCATAAAGTGCTAAAAAATCAATGCTGCCAACAGAAGCATTGATTAAATTCAATTACTGATAGCTATGATATGCTGAAAACTATGCTTTGTTTCTTTCCAGTGCTGACATCTTCCATGGAAACATTCATGTCTCCAAGTATTCCAGTTAATTTATGTGGTAAGTAGAAAATTGGAGTTTATATAGGTACAGCACTTTGAACTGGGAGAGAAACCATATTGCTTCTACTCAAAGCCAATTCTCCCCTCCAGGCTTTACTTATATTGACCTTAAAAAACCAAAAATGGATGGTATTTTCTTCTTTGTATTGATCACTGGCTGTTTAGTCTGGTCCAAAATGTACAGATAAGAGTTGTAGAGCTTCAGGTTCAGCAGCCAATCCCCTGAGTTTGCTGTGACATCCAGTTTCTGGAATAAGTCAGGTTTAGTTAAAACAATGCAAAGCCCATGGTGCTGGAGCACCCTCAGAAAGTGGGAGATGATCTGATGCTGGCATGGCCTGAACATCTTAAATGCTCAATGCTGGCAGCCAGACTGCAGCCAGCTCCCACGCAAGCCACAAAACCAACATGATGATGACTTATTTAACTAAGCAATAACGAAACCTAACGCACAGAAAGGCTTATAAAGAAATCGAAGCCTTGGTCAGGTTTTAACAGTCCCACTTCAGGTAACAAACCTTCCTTAGACACTTTTCTTCCAGCCCTCAGAGAGCTGTTGGAACCCAGAGTTTTGAGATCAGTGTTGTTTCCGGTCCCTGTGCCCACTGCAGGAGTTTGTTGCCCTCTGGTGGCTTCCACTGCCCCGAAAGCAAAAATATAACATGGAGATTAAGAGGCAAATATCCCTAGGTGTCTTTGTAAATTGTATTACTGTTTATGAACAGTATTACTGTATTTACTGTGAATGAACAATGCTAATAATTCCAACTGATTTACTGCAGCACAACATACATATGCCACAAGCCCTGGAATTCCAGATGCAGCAGCAGACAAATTAGCACGTAAGATGCCAAGCCAGTTTATTTTCCTTTTTCAAAAATTCTTCACTCCTGCCTGCTTTGACAAGTTTCCCATCTAAATGTCTCATTAGAGATTTTTTTTCTGTTCTTCCATTCTGTTTTATTAGCTAATAAAATAAACAGTAAATCAAAACCAGCCACATGCTTGCCCAACCCTTCTTTATTTAATATCTTTCTTACTGGAAGCATGTGGTGCTTCCCTTTTAGGAGCAAATCTGAACCCAAACCATTCTGATGGTTGCTGGCCTGCAGGGTAGGAATTAATTTCCAGGTTTCTGAAACTTGGAGAGATTTGTATTTCTTTTAGACCACATTCTACATCAAGATGTTCAAGATGATATTATGGTATTAAACACACTTTTATATATTTAGGGAGATTAATCTGTTTTGGTTTGGGTAATTTTTTGCACATTTCTGCTGTGTGTGGTTACGAGACTGAGGTTGAGTTTGTTACAACCTCTGTCAATTTAAATCTGTTTGCATCTGCAAAGCTCTTCCTACCAAAACTTTTGTCAAAACTGATACTCTGCAAATACCAATCTGTAGAAAATATGTTCTCTCTGAAAAATTCCAAATTTCTTTGTGTAAAGGAGACACTGTTCACCTGACCCAACTGCAAAAGTCTCCAATAGTTTGAAAGGAAACAGGTGAAAAGAAAGAAAATTGGACAGCAACAGGACTTTGTCAGGGAGAGTAATGGGTAAATACTGTTACCAAGAGTCACTTTTCTGTGACTTTCACCCTTAGTGCTTGGTTACAAGGTGTAGAATAACAAAAGGAAGTTATTGCTTTTGAAGACATAAAGAAGCACCATGTGTGAACATGAATTTACACAGAGCACTGTCATTTGAAAAGAACAGTGGATGTCACCTGGTAATGGTAGATCTGCTTCCTGCAACTGTCAGAACAGCTGTGGTCTTGTTTGATGCCATTCTGCCTCAAACAGTGCACACCAGCAGGATTCTACTTGTGGGAGAATTTTATTCATTTTCCTTGTAAAATTAACAAACTATCTCTTACTCTGAATATATGCTACAATGAACGTGGAAATTTGCATTAATCTTATTGTTAAAATTAGTAAAGCTGAATCAGTGATTATCTATCTTGGTGTCTTCGTCAAGTATATTGTTTTGTTTTTCCAGATTTAGAAAAATTTCAAGAAGTTCAAGATTCCATAATTCCTTCTGAAGAATCTTTCAAAAGACCAGGTGAGTTTAGAACTCTTGAGCTTAAACCTGCCAGTATTTTTTTGAAAAAGATTCCGTGTTTCTTTCCATACAGAAAAGCTCTTTGTAGGAATCATTCAACAATTTGTGAAGCTGTTCTGAGGGTCTGAGCACAGTTCCTGGTTTCAAGATATTAGACTTGGCTTCCTGTAGATATCTAGCTGTAGTACCTACTGAGTAGCTCAGTGTACTTCAGTGGTTTTATCATCTGATCAGAGAGCTTCAAAATTATTCAGTTCATAGATCTGAAAGTGTCTGTTGTGCCTGCACTTCTCAGCTGCAGTTGCATGGGGTAAATCCAGACCTATGGGCTCTATGGGAATGCCTGTGCTTTTACCATGCTGCAATTAGGCACTTAAGCCACCATGGTGTAGTTTGTGGACTGGTTCCTTCAGTTTGTGTGTGCTCTTCTTTTCTTTAGAGCAAGTGGAAACCTTCTGTTCATCACTTAAAGATTATTTCCGGGACACGTGCAAATCTGTGACCCTGGAGCGGGAAGTAAATCTGGATCACCTGTTCATTGATAGGACACTTGTGCAAAGTCAAACTGAAACCAAAACTGGAAAGAATAGTGCAAAAGCAATGGAAAAGGAGCTGGTAGTCTGCAGCCTGCAAGAGAAGGAAAAGACAGCCATTGATAGAAGCCAAATATTTCAAATCCCGCAGCGTAAAGACTTAGAGACTAAAGTGATTGTGGTGCTGGGAAAAGCAGGAATGGGCAAAAGCATTCTGGTCCAGAAGATCTGCCAGGACTGGTCCAATGGAGAGTTTTCTCAGTTTGAATTTGTATTTTGGTTTGACTGCAAACAAATAAGCTTGCCTGAGAAGCTATACAGCCTGCAGGAACTGCTCCTTGAATTTTTCGTAAAACCTCGAGAAGGAAGCAAAGAGATCTTTGAGTATATATTGCAAAATCCTGCTAAAGTCCTTCTGATTTTTGATGGTTTTAAAGGATTGCATGATCATGAGAATTCTCCTCGTGCCTCAGCCAGCCAGCCTGAAAAGGATTTGTGCAGTATAAAGGAGCTGCTTTCTGGACTCATCCAAAAGAAGATACTCAATGGCTGTACTTTATTATTTACAGCAAGACCAAAAGACAAACTGTACCAGTACGTGGCCAAAGTGGATAAGACTATTGAAATAGTAGGATTTTCCCCTCAGCAGAGGGAATTGTACATAACCAGATATTTTGAAGAATCACCCTACTGTGATAGTGCACTGAAATTAATCAAAGACTGTGAGTACTTGTTCAGTCATTGCTACAGCCCTGTTATGTGTAGATTTGTTTGTTTTCTCTGTGAGGCAGTGCTTGAAATGGGAGAGAAAAGTCTTCCTTCAACTCTTTCTGAAGTCTTCCTGAAATTTTTTCAGCAGAAGATAATGTTTTTGCAGACAGATGTTACAGCCACACAAAATCAAGAGAGTCTTGCTGCCCTAGCCCGTATAGCCTGGCATCTTGGAGAAAAACACCAAAGTGCCATGAAAAGTGATCTTATTCCTTCGAAGGAAGTTAAAGAGTTTGCACTGAAGTATGGGTTCTTCCTGCCATTTGCACTCCCCAGACATTCAGATAGTGAAGAAGAGGAATTTGGGAGCACATTCTCTGATTTTGTCATTCAGAATTTCTTGTGTGCGCTTCACCTTTTGTTAGCAGAAGAGCTCAAGGATAAAAATCTAACAAAGTACCTGTCTTTCCTATCCAAGAAGAAAAAACCTTATAACTGGTTAGATTTAATGCCTCGATTTTTGGTTGGTTTGATGTTTCTCCAGGATGACCCCTATTTCTGCTCTCTTTCAAATGAGGATGCAAAACAATCAACCAAGAAACAGAAGACACTCTTGAAATACATTAGAAGGCTGCAGATGAATACTCTCTGTCCAGAGAGGTTGCTGGAGCTTTTATGTTGTGTTTATGAAACACAGAACAATTATCTTCTGCAGCATGTGGCCTTAAGACTTGAGCCAAACTTGTCTTTTCTGGGCATAGCTCTTACACCACCTGATGTCCATGTACTGCTCTCTATTTTGAAAAGGTCAAGAAAAGAGTTTTCCTTGGATCTGCAAAACAGCAGCATTGACATGCAAGGGCTGCAAGCCTTGGTCAGCCTAAGGAATGTGACATCGTTCAGGTTGGTCACTCTCTGTACCCCACAGCACCATCCACAGCACTGTGTGTAGGTAACACTTCCATGCAACAACAGCAGTCACATCTGTTGGTTTTGATTGTTTTGTCACTTCACAGGGCCTCCCTCAGTGACACAGTCAGGCTCTGGAAGTCTTTAGAACAGACAAAAGACTACGAACTGCTGAAAGCATCCACAGAGAAATTTGTTCTTGACCCCTTTAAGGCAAAGACAATGAAGGACATCAGTGACCTCTCCGACCTTGTAAAGATGCAGGAGAAGATGATGAATTGGTAGGATCATTTATGATCAAAACTCCTCTTACACCAGCAATTTATGAAAACAGGGTTTCAGTACCAGTTGTCTGCTTGTCCAGAAGAGAAGTAACTAAGGCAGTGCCAGCTCCTGGGTCATCTCAGGGGGTTCTCCTACCCCCCTGTGAGGTGGCTGTCATGGCAGGGACAGCACCATGCAGAGCAGTCATCAAAACTGCCAGTGAAAGAGCCAGCTGTCATTTCTCTTAAATCTCTGAGTATGCCATCTTCCAGTTATTTCAGTTACATAACCTGGGCTGATTCTGTCCCCCTGTAGCACCTGGGCACAAATAAAAGCCTGTTTTCTTCTGGTCCCAAGTGGCCTCAGTCAGTCCTTTAACCCAGGAGGTAAAAGCTTGTGTTACATGGTCTTGAAACCCTGTGCTCCATCCCTGCTGCTGATGTAGCTGGGGGATTGGTTGCAATTCAAAACGTGCAAAAAGAAGTTTTGTAGTTTGGGGTTTTTTTAATGATGACTTCTCTTTTAACATGGGTGGAGTGTTTTGATTAAAACATAGACAAAATAGTTTCATATTTGACAGGAAATAGTTGATTTAGGAAAATGTATTTTTAAGTTTTATTGGAAAAAGAGCAAACAATTGTACTATGAAAGGCAATCATTGGATTGAAATTACTCAGTTGAAGGAAGGTTGGAGCAGAAGTTACTCTGAAGTTTCCTGGTTCCTCAGTTAATGCAACAGTGATTTATTTTCTGCAAAATCTGCTAACAAATTATTTTAACAGCACTGTTTTGGCTGCTTAAATATTTATCATACTCTAGTTCTACTGTGATTTATTTAGTGTGCAAGAAGCATCTGGTTGCCCCAGCTATGGAATTCCTGCCATCAGAAACCTCAGGAAACTGGAATTTGCGTAAGTGCTAAACTTCTGCTGTGGAGATGGTCATGTGCAAGGAGGAGCAGTGGTGGGAGTTTGCTACAGCAATTGCACTGATGTATAGTCAGCTTAAAGCACTAAGTAAACCCCATTTACTGCTATCTTGTTTTCCTCTGAACTAGATTTATTAACTTATGGCCAAAACACAAAAAAACATCATTTCTGGCTCCTGCAGCAATACAGATCAAGAGGGCTTTCCCAATTTTGTTTGGGTTTAGTACAAGTTCCCGTCTGACCACAAGGTACTGATCTTGTGCCAAAGAGCAGAAAATATTTTGACTGTGGTCCAGCTATCTGGGAAATACTTTTCCCCCCAGAAATGCTGAACTTTTCTATCCAAGTCTTCTGATGTCATTTTCTACACTATCAGAGCTAAGGCCATGAGAGGATTACCTCAGAGAATGCCTTCCAAATAAATTATTTAGCACCCTTTTCCTGGAAGACAGAAGGTTGACTTTGTTACATTACTTTAAAAGTGATGTTTTAGTAACACTTCTTTTTTTTCCCCCCAAACTGTAAGTGGCCTCCAAGGCCATTCTATTGCCCAAAATATCCTGCCATAGCATGTGAATTAGTTTGGGCAGAAACTGCAGTAGTGCAATGGAGAATTCTCATCAGGTCTTCACCTGTTTCCTGCTCTGCAGATCTAACCCAACCTGGGACAGCCATGCTTGGCCTCATTTCTGATTTTATGCTGCTTTCTCTTCTAATTTCCTCTTATTTCCCTTTATTTAAATTTTGTTTAAAATTCTAATCCTTTTAAATAACTGAACTTGTTCTGATACTAAAGAAACTCCAAATAGGATGTGAGAGACAACTGCTTGAAGCATGAATATCAAAGTTTATGCTTTAAGCTGCAGTAAAAGGTTGATCTTAAGTTAGACTGAATTGTTTGTAGTTGGGGGGAAAAATAACCTTGTTTTCATTTCAGTTATCCTGAGACAGATATGTATTTCATCTCAAGATTATACTTACAGTGAAAAACCTGAAAAAGAGAGCAGAAATACAAGAATCTAAAACAAGTGAGATAAGTCTTGCAGAGAGGAACAAAAAAAGTGGCCAATGTCCCACTGTTGCTGTGCAAGCTCTGTCTTGCCTGACCTTAGCCTCATCTGGAGGCTTTACAGCAGAATTCCTTGGTGAGGTGGTGGGGGATGGCTGCTCCTGAGGAGTGTAAACTAGCTTGCCTTGGGGGCTGCAGGGAATGAACTCAAAAATTCATGAATTTTGCTGCTTGTGAAAAACCTGCTGTATGTCTGTATTTTCTTCCAGGCTGGGTCCAGCATGTGGCCTTCAAGGATTGCAAAAACTCGTGAAAATTCTTGCAGCGTTTCCATCACTTCAGCATTTAGAGTGAGTTCTGCTAAAGATTAACTTTGCTAACATTCCTCCTCTACAGCCCTTGATGATGGAGGAGTTCTTGTACCCAAGAAACTTTTTATTTGCCAACAAGACTCCTTGTTTGATGACCAAACTGAACAGCAGAAACATTCCCAGACTGTATCAGCAGCCTAAAAGCTGACACTCCCCATCCTCCCTGGAGACACCTGGTGGTGGTTTGTTCAGTCCCTCCCCGGGGTGTTCCTGGCTGGGTAAAGTTCCAGTCCCTTCCTGGGGTGTTTCTGGATGGGTAAAGGTTCAGTTCAGGGCCCCTGGTGCCCTCCCTTCCTGCCCCAGCACTGACCAGCTGCCTGCAGTGACTTCTGTCTTCACTGCAGCTCCAGAACATCCACGACAAACCAGCTCTCTCTTAGTTTTAAGCTTCTTCACACTAAAAACAAGTGTACCAGCAGTGGTCAGTGTTAGCATGGCACCTGTGGGAAGGTCACTGGGTTTTGAGAGGGCCTTACACAGCCCACTGGCCATTTGTCTGTATTGTAGCTGGCCTTTTCTTGGTATTTCAGGAAAACAATAAAGCTTGAAAATTGAAATATGTCCAATATATTCTAGCATTATCTAATTGTCAGATTAGAAGGGGATCCAGTATCTGAAATTGTGACTAGATATGAGGAAAAACTTCATTTTTAATACTCGCTCTCTGGAAAAGGAGCTGTTTAGGCAAGGATTTACAGACTGTGATGGATTTTGTCCGTTCTGTATTTTTCTGTGTACAGGAAATCTCATTTCAGCTTAGCTGGAACACAGCTATTTCATAACCATTTTAATAATCTTGCATATCAAAGGAAATGGGTCAAGACATTCAGCTAGTAAAAAAAATTCTTAGGCTGTAAATTTGGGCAGCAGAAAGTTGCTTATTGGAGAAGCTGTAATTTGTGTGATGCTTCATGCTGATTGAGGCTACTGCAGAGAAGAAGCTTTTCAAGATAGATAGTTAGGTCTCTGAGGTGAATAAATCGCCAAAATTTAGATTAAAAGGGAAGATAATTCTCTCTTTGTCGTCACACAGCCTTGATGCTCTGAGTGAAAATGGCATAGGAGATGAAGGAGCAAAGAGTCTATCTGAAGTTTTTCCAACCCTGACATCACTGGAGACATTAAAGTAAGTGCAAAGTTAAGAGTTCAGGGAAATTTTGAGAAGAAATAGATTAAACCTAGAGGCTTAAGGGACTGTGTGTTAACAATTAGGGGCAGAAGTATCCCATGGGCATGGAAAACCAATGTGCCTATGGAGATACTTAATGGGTACATTCATTAGACAAATAGATTAATTCTTCCTGACTTCCCTTCAAGGGCTCTATTTTGTCTTTTTCATTGCATTTGGTCTAAACAGACTACAAATTCCATTTTTTAAAAAAACCTGAAAATTAATTTCCCCCACATTGTAGTAAATTAGAATAAATGTGCTCGACTAACAAAGTGATGTCACTTACTGTAGTTTGTCACAGAATAAAATAACAGACCTGGGTGCAGAGAACCTCGCTGCAGCTCTCCCTTCCTTGTCTTCCTTAAAAACACTAAGGTGAGTGGTGGTATCCTGGTGAGTTGTTCTGAAAACATCCCTTGCTGTCTCTGTCAGAATCTACTGAACAGGGAGCAAAGAGGTAACACTGTGCAGCAGCCAAGCTTTTGATTTCATTCTTGCATGAAGTCTTCAGAAAACAGTATGACAGACATACAGAAGGATATCCAGGAATACAGCAAGGACTGGAGTGATGTTTAAATGCAGTCCATAATACCACTTATGAATCATGCCCTGCACAGACTGCAGCCAGGGCCACCAGAGCATGTGTTTGCTGATACAGGGACAATGCTCCATCCAATTCACTGGGATATCTGACACAGGCCTGAGTGAAGCAGGGAATGCAACAAACCCTGGTGTGCAGTTCTGGAGTGGTTTGGTGATGTGGAAATCTTTTGAATGCTACACCCCAAATCTTTGTGCTTCATTTTTTAGCAGATTTTTAATTTGATCTAATATGGACAGAAATGTTATTATCCATAGAATAATAGAATCTAGACCTATTTTTGCTGTACCTGTGCTAGGTGAAGAAGGATGTGGCCATTTGCCTTACCTGATACAGGAAACATGAATGTGTGTTTTAAGCTTCAACTGCAAATAAGGATAAATTGAAAGTTAAGGTGTACTAACCATATTTGAAAACCCTTGATCTAATATCTGTTTACATTATCCACTATTCAGTTGTGACTATTCTGGTTTGGTTTTCTGCAGCTTGTACAATAACAACATTTGTGATTCTGGAGCAGAAAATCTGGCAAAGGTTCTTCCTGCAATGAGATCTTTAAGAGTGCTAGAGTGAGTATGAAATCTTTTGAGATGGCCCAGGAAAGCTTACCTCCTTGGAGACTGAGAATACAAATGTTACATGTTTGATTTTAGAGGAGATGGAAATTGTGAAAGATTTTGGGGAAATTCCACTGGGAAAATGTGCTTCTGCCAGATTGTCAGTGATTAGAAAGGATTAAGGAATAGTTCACCATAAACCCAAAACTACTGGTGTTGAGGTGGGAGAATAGGCTCATGGGGAGCTGGAGAATGACCTCAGGAACATATAAAAAGGAATCCCTCCAATGAATTAACATAATGAAGTTCCCTTTCAACCTTTTAAGTATATTACTACAGTTTTTTTGAATCGACAGTCTATATTGGGGTTTTTCCTTTTTTCTTTCTTACCCCATCTGCAGATTAGCCTATATAGTATTTTTGATTTTGAATGAAAAGTTTGATTACACCATTTGATTTGGATTAACAAAGTTGTTTTTATTCCTCAGTGTTCAGTATAACAAAATAACTGGTGTTGGAGCCCAGCAGCTGACTGACAGCCTACGAAAATGTCCCCAAATAAAGAACTTGGTGTAAGTCTCTTGACAGGCTGTTTGCTGTATCTTCATCCTGTAAAACTGGATTAGAGATCTTGCTAAAGCTGCCTTCTGTATTTGTCAGATTTATAAGAGGCACAAAAGGAGACACCACCAGAATACAAAAGCAAAGATGTCAAAAAATGTTGTCTCTGAGATTAGCTGCATTAGTTCCCAGTGATCCCAGGCAATCGAGCTTGTCTTACCTTAAACAGTTTCCACTGAGCCTCCCTTCATTAATTTTCTACCCTCCCAGAGAACCAGGCCTACTCTGTGCTGCACCACTTGTGTTTGAGGGGTAAACAATGAGCAGCCATCTCTCTTACTCTAGAGGTTAAATAGACTGAAGCTACCAGTACACATTCAGAGGAAGGGAGTTTGATGGAAACCTCGAGAACAGTTACAGGAGTGCAGTTGTAACCAGAGTCAACAAGGCTACGGAGTACTGAACTGCTTCTTTCTAAATCAAAATGCATTTTCCTTTGCTCCATAGTCTATATACTTTCACAGCATGATAGACAAAGGGAAAGACAACTTAAAAAAACAAAACAAAACCAATAGCAACAACCAAAGAAAGCCACAAACATATCAAACACACCAAAAGAAAGAGAAGCAAATCACACTTCTTAAAATCTCTTTCCTTTCTGAATTTGCCCTTACAGGATGTGGAATCCCACCATTCCCTATGGAGTTCTTGAACACCTTCACCAGCTGGACTCTAGGATCAGTGTGTAGATTCAGAGGATTCCATACAGGTAACACAAACCTTGACTCCCTGAGACAAGCAGGTTTGTTTCTGTGGGAGCTGTTGATTCCAGGCTCTCTGGCAGCAGGCACAGTAACAGCACCTGTGTGTCCATGGGCAAGTTTGGAGATGTGCCCTAGAGTGGCAGAGATCAATGTCACATCAGGCCCCCTTTCCCTGCACTCACCTTGCATCCCCCACCTCCCTGGCACCTGCACTAAGACTGCAAGTGCTTTATTTAAAAAAAATGGACTTCTAGAACTCCCATTCCAGCCCAGTTCAGTGACTGGCAGCTGCCCTGCTCACTTTCTCTTTTCTGTTGTGGAAAACTAAAGCTTTGTGTACTTCTCATGTTTAATAGATGAGTTCTGCACCCCTCAGAGGTTTTGTGTTAATTTCAGCTCATCAAATCTATGATTTTGATAATCTTAATGGTGCTTAATCTGATGGGTATACATCTAATGTTCTGTTTTCATCATTTCACAGGTGTCATAAAGAAGAGGGGAGGGTGTCCTCTGTGCTTTCCTGTCTTCTTGCTGCTTTATGAAAATTGGTGTTTTCATGTTTGTTGCAAAGAAGTCACATTTAAGTTTCTAAGCTATGCTAAAATTGGGTGAATGATGGAGTTTTAAAATGCTGTTCAAAGACCCAACTGTATTTCTATTTAACTGGCAAAAGAGTTAAGCAACATCAAGTTTCAAAGATGAAAAGAGCATCTGGATACTGTGACCACCATTAAAGGAGACCAGGAACCACCAGGATATTGTGAGTATAAAATTCCATCATCAAGTCATCGAAGAGTAAACTGAAAGTTGCTCTACCTGCAACATCTGAAGCACTGACAGATCAAATCTGATGGATTGTTTCATCATGCCAGTGATAACTGCCATCAAATCTGGTCTATTGATTTTGGACTTTGAAAACTCAAAGTTACAGATTTCACCTGTCTTTATGGACTGATTGGAAGCACTAGGGTGACAAGCATAAAAATAACTTTATCCACAAGAATCCAGAAGTTGCTCTTTTCTTCACTAATAACCAGTGCTACCCTAAGGGACAGAAACATACCTTCTATGACTTGTTACAGAATCCTTCTATAAGATTGGGAAAAAAAAAAGTAGTAAGGAGAAGAAAGGAATTGAAAGTGAAAAACTATGAAGGATTTTTCTAAAATTATTGCAGAAATCCAAATGGATAAAAATAGCCAGTTTATTGCACACAAATCCTTAAACAATCCTTGAAGGGTTTTACTTTGTCTCAAATGAGAACTTTAATTCATATATCTTGATTGGTATTTAATTCCTTACATGCAGCTGGAAGCACAAATGTTTACAAGCACCAATTTTATACTTGACAGTGATATCACTACTGTATGTGGCTTATGTGGCCTTCTGGTGCAGAGCTATGAGTAACCAGGCAATCAGACAATCTCAAAGCACTATCATGCCTATGCTGCTGCTCTCAGTCATATGTGGGCCAAATATTCATCCTGCTGACTGCAATAGCAAACCAATTGTCTCTTTTATTTCTGCTCTGGGAACATGAAGAGAACTTAAAATTGTGCAGAGCCAATTGTCAGGTCAGGAGCACCATTCTGGCTTCCTGTCCATACAGGACAGTCTGAGGCAGAACAACCAAAAGGGACGGGAAAAGTTAGGAATGCTCAAAATGCTACAAAACTGGGGAGTCTTTACTTCACAGTTAGCTCAGGGTTAGTTCAACAACCTCTGTGAAATCTCTTCTGTTAGGAAGCACTGACAATACTGACCCAAGGATCTGTGCAAACTAGAATCTCTCAACTAACCTCTCAAATCCTGTTTCTCGGTCTTTAAAAATTCCCAGATTTAAACAGTTCAAAACCACAACATTCATTTTCTTTCCAGCAAGTTCTACTCCTCTGCTTAAGTTTCAGTGCCTGCAGAATCTTGACAGCAGTGATGTGGACAAATTAAAGAGAGTGGACAAATGAAAGACAGAGGGGAGGAAGAGAAAGAGAATAACATCATGGCACCTTCCTGCAAACCAAATTTAATTCAGGCTCCTTCTGAGAGCCTGGCACCAGACTTAACTTTTTCACAGGAAAAAGTATCACAAGTTTCGGTTGCAGCCTGGTGCCAGTAGAAGAAAAACAAAAAAAGAAAACCAAAAGTTCCTGAAAAAAAATTCTCTCTCCTTTTACCCTTTCCTAACTGACCCTCTAAGAGTTTGCTATTTTAAGTCTCCTTTTACAGCCCCAGACCATATCCTGTCCAAAACAGGGATCCCCAGGGCTGTCAGAATCCTGCAGCTGCTCCTGCCTGCCAGCTTCCAAACAGCTGCCGGTGGATGGGCCACACTGCTGCCAAAAGTGAGCCTCTCACCTGAAGCTGAAAACATCCATCAGAACATCTCAAATGTGATCAGCAAGACTGAGAAAGATTTGGAAGACTGGCTGAATGAACTGTTACTAAACTGGGGATTCCCTGTGTAGGCTGGATTTTTGGTCAAAGCTGGACTGTTAATTTTGTTATTGTTTTGATTGCTTTTTTGTTGTATTAAAGTGTATGGTTCATAAAATGATTCGCAAATTGATTCCTAATAACACTGCACCCCCTGAAGTGAACCGAGTCACCATGCCAGCTGCTCCTGCAGATTGGGAAAACCCAGATGGAGTCTCACTCGAGGTGGATGAAACCTTATCACTTGAGAGATATTGGCCCTTTCCTACAGAGGAATGGTCCACGGGTCATGAGTGGGACAAGGTCCCGTACCTCGAATCTGAGCACCCCCCTCCTTAAATGCAAGACACCTTCCTTTAAATAAAGGAAAAGGGGGAGATGTAATGGTGTGTTTTGGGGTTTTACCTGTTTTCTATATGTGTCTGTTTGTTTTATGCTGTTTCACAGTGGTTTTTCCCATATACCCCATGTTTTACCCATTACGGTTTACCCCAGTTATCGTTATTAATCCATCATCATTTATGGGACACCTGGGTCCTGTCTGTCACTTTGAGGCCTCACCCTGAGGTCCAGAAAATTCTGGCGAGGACTTTGAATGATTGGCAGGGTCCAGGTTCCCCTTCCCCCTTTGTTCCTTGATTTGTTCTACAAGTTGTCACTTGGGTTCGGGGTCACTCCCTTCCTATTCTGGAGTGGTTCCAAGTTGTATCCTCCCTTCTCCCCTGCCCTGATATTTAAGGTAAAAGCCCGGGAGTTCAGTGAGCTTTGGTGGGCTGACTCCTGGGTGGAAGGATTTTAAGCCTGCTTTGCTTCCCAGGTACTTTTCCGCCAAGGGCATTCCCATCTTTTTCAAACCTAAATACAGTTTTGGAAAGCTGAGTTTCATGAGAACTGGCTCATATATTGATTATTCTTAACTTGGAGTTTCCCTTGACACCAAAATCAGTGGGTAAACCCAGTGTGTCCTTGAAGGGCCTTAAGATCCCAGCTATCCAATCTTGAATTCCCTCAGGACTGGTCCATTGAAGCTTTTCATGATTCACTTAGCAAACTTAAGGGTTTGGCGATGTCAAGATCAAAACAAGAAGAAACTTGTGAAAAAGGAACTGAACTAAAGCCAGCTAAAAGAGCTCCCTGCTGACGACTCATTAAAAAGGAGGCAGGATTGATTCCCTACGCACAAACCCATCTTGCCAAGATCAGAGTTCTCTGCCCACCGAGGACGCAGCGACCAGCAGGGACCTTTCCCTTCTCCACATCCAGGGAACTGCAGCCACCCAGGGAACACTGACTTAGTCCTGGGCTGGCAACAGGAGAGGCATAAGGAATATTTTTAAGTCAGTCCAACCTCAGTGCTGTCCAGTCCAGCGAGAAAGCACTTCTGACCACTCTTGGAATTGTCCTGCCTGTCCCTTCCAGCTTCGGAAGGTTTCTGTGGGAGCCGGGATTCATTCTCAGCAAAGAAGTGTTACAAATGTTGTCAGAAACTAGTCAACTGTTCTCATAATGATGTGCCCTCACTCTACTACACTGTTTGCTTTAGGGCAGAAATTCAAAAAGTCAATAATACTCACAAGAAGGTAAATCATCTTTTTGGCATAACACATGTTCAGTTTAATTTAAATTCTGTACCACCCAAGTGTCTTCATACAGTGTAATTCCAAATTCCTGTATCGCCATGCAGGTGCTCATCATCCTTTGACCCATTCAGAACTGGTGCCACTGCAGTTGCTGGTTGGTGACTTACATACTCAACACTGGTATTTCCAGCTGTAAAATTTAATTTTTTAATAAGACATCAGTTATTTTGGCTTTTAAACAGCAAAACATTTTTGTCACAGAATTCACTAAATAATTTTGAAATAAGTCATCTACAGTAAACTGAATTCTGCTTTTGATTATACAGTGCTAATCTGCAATAATTAAAAGAGCTATTGCAATAATGAAAGAACTACCAAACAGGCAGAAATACTGTGCAAATTACACTGTTAATAGTTTAAACATGCAGATAAGATGTTCTACAAGATTTTTATATGAGTTTTTTCCTAGACAAGTTTCTCAAAGCAAAAAGAAAGAATTAAGTGTGTCACTATTTTAAGCTAATTTAACTAGCTCAAAGGTTCTTTGTTTTGTTGAAGTGCCAATTCAGAACGTACAATCTGTATAAGAAAAGATATTATGTATTTACGTATATACATGTATGCTTGAACATTAAATTCTCCTTTGACAAACAGTTCATGTAATAAAGGGCATGATGCTCTGGAAGGAATGAGGAAAACAAGCAAACAAACAAACTGAAACTACAAACCCCTCCAAAAAAATCATTTAATCCAGATAAGCTGTGCCCCTTCACAGCCAGCACCAGACTTTCCTTGTAAAAACTTCATGGGATATGGTACTTACCTAACAGAAACCAAAGAGAGGAAAGAAAGAAACAGGCAACTTCAAAAAGGAAAAAAAACAATCCAAAAAGATACAAAAAACCCTTTAAGGGTTATGAAACAAAGCAGGCTTTGTGGTTAAAATATAGAATGTGGAGTTTCTTAAAGACACATTTGTGCTGTTAATGGTATAATATCATTTTCCTTTTAAATTGGCACCTTAAGGACTGGAGACGAACTTCAGTTACTACAGCAGTCTGATTTTTTCTATAAAGCTAGAATTTCAAGTCATCAGCAGGGTTTTGAGGACAAATTAAGTCCTTGTGCACAGGAATCAAAACCTAAGTACTTATTTAAAACTTTGTCTACTGAATTTTACCTCCATATATTCCAGATTATTTAACTGTTGCTGTAACTGGAAACGTTGGGGTATCCACATTCTGAGCAGACAACAATGGAAAAGAATTTTACCAAAAAAACTCACCAGAATTTCCTTTGTATGCAATACCATGCTGATCTAATAAAACTCTAAGTTTTTTTATTTCTTCAGAAAGTTGCTTGTATTCCTAAGAAAGAAAATACATTAAAAGAGTTCTCCCACTTTTCAAATACATACCTAAATTGAGAGATTTATGGAAAAAATGCCTCTGCACAGCTGTTACACCTTTTGGCTTTATAGATCTTAAAATGCTTGTTCCATGAACACAGCAAATCTTAGAAAAAGATACATGTCTGTGTTGCCAAAAGAGGAACCAGCTTTTTTCAAGCCCAACAGTAAAAATTAGGAATGCTTTCTGAAAGTATTTCAAATCTGTCATGTAACTGGCATTTTATCACAGAACAAAATCTAAAGTTAGCTTCAGGACTACCCTTATTTTGTAATGACCCTAATTCTGCAGTCTGGAAATCTGTCAACTCCTCAACTCTCGACCTAGTAACTTCATGTTCTTGCTTTCAGCAGTTTCTGTTAACTGACAGACAGGGATTGCTTAGTTCTTCTGAGACTCAAAGCCCACAGCTGAAACCTCAGGGAAGTCCTTATTTTTTGTTGCGTTTTGATGTTTACATGAATAAAGATGGAGCAAAAGAATAAGTATTTAAGAATCTGTGGTTACCAAACCAGCCAATTTATGTCAATTAAGCTATGATGAAGCCAGAAAAAAAGGCAGAAATTATTAAATACTGTATTGTTAATGAGTGGGGGAAAAAAAAAAAGTGACTGTTCCAGCTCCTGTGCAATCAAAATGATAATATTTATATTAAAGTATATTCAGCTTAACCACGGTTTTATTTGGTTATATTCATGAATTACTACATGGTATTTTGTCTTTGCTACATTTTGCAAATAAAAACAACAGCAGCTGATCCTCTGCATCATAATGAATGAATTCCCTTCCACGTTCTTTCTCTGATGGTCAGGTTGTACTCTTTTAGCCTGAGCACACGTTCTAACTCTATTTTCCCCATTCCAATTCTGTTGCAGAAGAACTGTTCACACACACAAGAGTCATTCAGAAACGAGTACAGCCATTCTGCCTTTTGCTTATGCAACAGCCAATGTATTCTTACACAAGTCTGGGTAATTATCCACAGAGAGAAGTGTCAACATTCTCGAGGCTGGTTATGCATTATCTTCACGAGTAATTCCTTCCTGTCTCCAGACTGATATTCCCCAGGAGTACCTACAAGGTGTTCATAACCCAAGTGTATACACTAATTCCTTCATAATCCCCATCTTCTCACTGGGCATTCATTTTTGCTGGTTTGTTTTTGACTTAGGGTCTATAATAAAGATACCAAATCACACTATTTGTAGGCTGTTACAGGTTGACACCAGGAAAGATAACCCCATGAAGTGATTCAGCTGAATACCAAAGGCAATTACATAATGCTCTCCCACTGATACTGTCATACAGTAAAAAGGTGGCAATTCCACATTGTAAATACTATGCTCTATACCTTACTGCACTTTTCCACTGTTTCAAATTCCAGAGTTTTCTTACTCTGTTTTTCAACTTCATTTTCTTCCGTTGCTTTTAGAAGTCCTGCTTCCTCAAAAATCTCTTTTAGAATTTTTTTGTAACCCTAAAAAAGAAAGTTTCCAAAAGGTGACAGATCAATCTATTCAGCTCTTATCTCTGCTTGTAATTTGCACTGGCCATTGCAAGTCCTCAAGCTTTATTACCAGTTCATATAGCAGTTACAGAACACGAAAATTACTGTTTGCCAACTGCAGAATAAATGCATCTACTCTGAAAGGAGAAAGCACAGAAGCCAGGTTTTTTGACAGTAATTTGACAGTAATTGTTTTTTTACCAAATAGAGCTGGAAAAAATTAATAAACCTGGTCGGTTATTAGTTCATCGTACAGAAGCTGCTCTGCTTCATCCCACTTCCTTTGCAGTGCTTCAGTCAGAGTTGGATAAACTGAAAAATGGAAGTCAAACCATGTAAAAACCAAAAGCACTGTCCTGCATTAGTTAATTCCTCCTCTAGTATCATGCAAGAATATTTAAGAACACAATGTTTCTGTACAGTACACAGTCTTTACTGCTTTCAAGAGCTGAGCTTACGCTTAAATTGCACTTCACACACTTAAAGTTTCTGAAGAACCACCAGAAATTTTTCTTATTTCCAGATACAAGGCCTCATATTCCTTTGCTCAATGTAATTCTAACTGAGCTTTTTTGTAATGTAAGCAAATGGGCAGATACTACAGGGCTTATTCCTACAGTCCAAGCAAAGGAAAAAAAATATCTTTCACTGGGTCCACACTAGCAATGGGTATTTGAGAAATACCTATGTGTTATAATGACTGGGAGTTAAAAACCACTTCATATTATATGTTAACATTTAATACTAATTTATATTAAGGTACTAACTCAACCTAAAAATGGACACTCTAAGGACAGCGTAACATGCCAGCTGTTCCACAAAGTATTTTTAAATCTTACCTAAAAGTGAGTGGGGATGGCACACAAGAGGAGTCTCAAATGTCAGAGAGTAAACACAAGTACTTGGCTCAGACACATAAGCCAATTTATTGCTCTTTCCACAAACAAGATGAACCTAAACATCAGTAAAAACAAAGATAAGCAAAAAGGGTCTACAAGAAACAATACCATCACTGATGATCAATCTGCTGTGCTCCAACGTCAGCAAATGCATTTCTGTACATACTGTCATGTCAGAGCTTCCAGTGCCTCTTTCTATTTTTTCTGACAGAAAGGGCACTATAGTAAGCACATGGTTCATTTATTTTATCAAATGTGAAAATTGTTTTCTCTAATGGGAAATGATTCTCCCCACCAACCATTGTTCCTTGGACTACTAAGCACCATATTTCCAGCAAGGATGAGAGTAAAAGGGACAGTGAATACGACACTCTAGAATCTCATCTAACATAAGCACAATTTCCTTAGATTTTATTTCTGACCAATGTGCTAATTTAAGAATACAAGACACATCCAGATTGCAGAGAACTGTTTTCATCTTTAGATCTGCAGCACCAATATTTTCTGTCTTCAGAATGAAATGCCAGTGAAAGATTACAATTACAATACCAAAGGTCATACAAGAATATGAATTCTTTCTGCAGCTTCTAAGGGAAATAAAGATGTTAAGCAGGCACCTTCACTGGAGTATAACATTTTCACCTTGGCCAAGTTGGCAGCTAATGGCAGGAGACTCACCAAGGCCAAGTGCTGGGTACTGCACCTGGGCCATTACAAACCCGTGCACTGTTCCAGGCTTGAGCAAGGAGAGCAGGAAAGCTGCCTGCTGGAAAAAGACCTGGGGATGCTGGGTGACAGGTGCTACTCATCAGCCTTGTGCTCCAGAGCCTTCCACAGCTCCAGTGCCCTTCTCTAGGCATGCTCCATCACCTCAAAGTCTTGAAATGCCTCTAGTGCTTTTTCTAACACCATGCTCAGCTTCTCAGCATGCTATTGTTAACTGCCTCATTCTTTTCCCTCCTTTTGCCTGGATGTTTTTAATAGGGTGACATCTTGAATTCAACGAAGAGCTCTTTTTCTTTATTTTGCCTGACACAAATTACAATGCACTGCACTGTATTTCTACAGTGGTAATTATACCACCCTATCAAGGAAAAAGAGTTGTGAGTAACCAATGAGAAAACATAAGTAAATGTCCTCAAAATTTTATCCTGATTCTAGCTTTCCTCCTCCAGTCATTCACATAGTTCCTGCAGGAATTCATCTTTATGTTTTCTACCACTGCTTAAATGATGACTTCTTCAGGGTAGCAATGTTTCAGTTTGTAGTCTAACAAGTATATGCAGAGTCATGCTGTCTGAATTAGCATAGTCTAAGTTATTATACCTTTGTCTGTCTGCTCTTAGTTTCACAGGAGTCTCCTTCCCTCATCCACATTCCAACAAATGTGTTGTTGTCAATTTCCCATTCATGCCAGATTCTGAAAAAAAAGGACACTATTTTGTTTAAAGTTACTGGACAGAAAAATATGAACCCTCAGGAAGAACATCAACAATACCCTTATACCGTGGTCAATTTAAGGGTATATACCTCTATTTGTTGTCTTAGTATTTCCATTTCCTACAGCCAGCACCTTGGAAGCAGTGTAGTTTGTTATCTGGGTTGCTACATAGAACACTTTAATAGCACTTTTTGAGAGCAGAGTTTTGGATCAAATTTCAGTTTGCAAACCATGTGCACTTAGAAATCGGGTGCTTAAGTCCAGTAAAATGCAGTTTATACATCAATCCCACAACGAATTCCATGAGGCTAAGTAACCTGTGCAACTCAAATTTGTTTGCAGGATTTTTAGTGCTGGTGAGAGCATCTACAAAAACTAGTCTACTTCTGCTAGTTCTAAAGCAAATTATATCCTCAGCATGGTGATGTACCAGTTTCCTCACATACTAGCTTACCATTTTGCACATAGGAAAAAAAGAGACATCTATACACAAAATATCTAGAAAAGCAATGGTCTGGTTTATACTTAGATTTATTTTAGGTATTATGATTTGGTGATATTATTATCCAGGGTCTTTAAATACTTCGGAACACTTTTTTGGGGGGTCTACATTGAGGGGTTTATAACTTTTTATAATGTTTAACAACCATTAGGCATAAAGCACTCTTTTCATTTTGTAATTTTTGTATTTAAAGCAAACTCCAAATAGTTAATGGACATGAAATCTGTGTTAATACAAGCTGTAGTTAGACATTATTGAATTTCTCACATGAACATATCACACTTGCAGTTTGCATTGGTTATTAATCAGTCTCCAACAAAAACAGGAGGTTAGTATTTATCAACAACAACAAAAAAATCTGAATTTTTCAAGACAGAGTATTTTTATGTATAATGCCTTGGGAACTACCATGACCTAAGCTGACCAATGGAAGAATCCTAATTTTAAAACTGCCTCCTTTTTGCAATCTGTGAAGTGGCCTGCTGACAACACAGCTAAAACATAAAAGGTCTAAATGCCTCACCCCAGAATCCCACTATAGGCATTCCATCGAAAAGTCTGCTCATGCTGAGTGACGTTATGGAAAGGACAAAACTCATACTTGTACCTTAAAAGGAGAGAAGAGAAACAGAAAATAAGAAATGTTTCAGACTGGAATGAAATACTAGTTAATTCCTAGTAACTATATAAACAAATATCCAAATCCATTACTCACGTGGATTCCACAAAACTGAAACACTTGCCAGCAAGCCTAAAGAGATGTGCAGGGCCTAAAAACATCACAACATGACATAAAGGAAAAACAATGTTTTGGTTAAATTTAAGCAAGCTACTGCAGTGACAAAAGTGTGAGGAGTATGGGACAAATTTAGTTTTCTGCTGTACACAAGGACATTTTTATCTTCCATAAGAATTACTGTAAGTTCTCACTAGCACTATACTGGTTTGCATCATGTTCTTTAAAATTTTTTATTCTCACTACCCAGTGAAATAGATAAGCCTCTTTCGACAACAAAAATGAGAAACCTGTGTAAAAATAAACATTTGGACACTGGGTCCATAAAAGGAATCACCAGTGCAGACCCTGCCAAAATCTAATACTGAAATCACCGAAACTCTCGATTGGCAGCTGTCTGTCTCCAAACTCATCCAAACTCTGCAAGTTTACACCACTAAAGCCCATTTGTTCAAAATGTTGACAGTGCTGCATATTTAAGCTTCACTGAGATTCTCAAACTGAGTATTCTTTTTCACTGTTTACCTTCATGGTCTGATCCAAGTAGTATTCAACCTGAGACACCTTTTGCTGTCAGACAGGTCAGCAGTTGCAATTCTATTCTTGCAGTACTGACTACAAGAACTGCTGTCAAAGGAATCCAAGACAGGTAACTTGTCATTAAAAAGAGGGTGAAAAGCTCTGGACTACATGCTAGAGGAGCATTTCAGTATCTCTCGTGTAAGGAAATTTCCCTTGGAATTACTAAATATTTATGAGGAAAGAAGAAAAGAGATTACAAAGCACATAAAGTAAAACCCCACCCTGGATTCTTAATTCCCCACTGTCAGGATTGTGCGGGTACTTTTTCCAAGTATCTAGACAAGCAATCCTACAAACAAAGGTCAGACTACCAGAATCATGCCCTCCTGAATGCTTTAACCACTGGGTTACAGGCAGGTTCTCTTTCCCAAGTGTTCTTCTGACTGGATGATCTTGCATTTCATTCTAGAGATGGGCTTGGCCAAGGGGTTTGCTGCTCTACTACATGAAATGTGTGCTCCAGTGATTAGGATGTTCTCCCCGCAGATGAAAAAAAGTAAATGTGAATGTCCATGAGGAATGCATTAAACTCTTGTCTCCCTTTCCAGGGCAGATGCTGTAGAAGAGAAATTACTGGAACTATTACCCCAACTGTTTTGTAGAAGAAAAGAACAAGTACAGTTTCCATGCTAATGAAATAATTGTGCCAGGCAGAGTTCCATGGCCTAGGTTCACGTTCCATATACACTCCCAATTTTTGGCTACGTGTAAGATCCCACAACAAAGAAAGAAGGATTTCTGGTGTGCTGTCCTTTTTTCCTGCTACTTTTAGCATATCCCCATTCAGCATTCTATTACTAATCCCATTTATAACTATTTCATATTTCACATCCAGTACGTGCAGAATTATACACCTGAGTTTATAAAACATGACAGAAAACATTAAGCATAATCACATTCAATGCTGCCATATCAAAATGCCTTTCTTGAATCTGAACAAGGTTTAAGTTTGTGCATAAGGTTAGCAGAGAGACAAGAGATACTCTCTTTTGATTAGTCTTTGCCTTCAGTGTTTATCTGCTCTCCTCTATAGATGGCCTAGAATTTTTTACATTCCTGTTTATTTTGCTTGAGTGGTGTATTTGTGTTGCAACATCTAGGTTGTGTGTGAAACTGAGCCCATTTGACTGGTTCCAAGACTATTCCTGGGACTTTGTTTTTTAAACTATTTTTGGGTATTAAGTATTACCAGATGATGGGATGACTTTTATATGATAATCTCAATGATACTGAGGATTGTGTCTTGAAAAAAAGAGTGTTTACTGTGGGTCAAAAGGATCTGTGACAGGCTAGAAAAACACAGAATAAAACATATGGACAGTCCTGTCACAAAACCAGTATTAACAGCACTGGGACCTGGAACCACCAGTGAAGTTAATCTAGGTTTTAATCCTTCAGGAGCACAATGAAATATATTTGCCCGTGCTAATTTTCCATGAGGCTTATAAAAACACACGCAAAATTTGGTGTTATGTGCATAAAGTCGAAATAGACTATTTGCACTGCAAACAACTGTTGCTAAATAACGAAAACCATACTAAAAAAAGAAAAAAAAAAGGAAAAAAAAGTAACGGTTGCATATACCTGATACTGCAGATGGGGACATCTTTGGCTGCAGCCTATTTGTCTGAGGCAAGAATGGGTTATTCAACCTTTCAAAAGAAGGAAAGTTACACGTTTAAGGCTGAGTTATGCATCTGGCGGTGCACACATGCTCCCCCCTACCTGTGTGTCCCAACACCGACGGCCGCTGCCCGCGGGCCAACCGCGGGGTCTGCGGCAGCGGCCCGGCCCGACGGCCCATCCCCGGAGGAAGAAACGGGCTGGAGCGGGCACAAGGCAGAGAGACCCGACCCCGCCGAGTGCGGGTGGACCGCGGGACGACACGGCGAGTAGGCGGCCACGTACCCGAAGGTATTCGGCTCCTCCACGACCTTCATCTTCCCCGCCGAGGCGAAGAGACCTGCTAGGAGAGAGCAGTTGGGCGCGGCGGACAGACCGNAGCGGAGGCCGCGCTGAGAGGTGCGTGAGGCGCCGCGGGGCGCGGGCGGGTCCTGCCGGGCTGTGCCGCGTCGGCGCCGGGCACTGATGTGCGCCCGCTGTTTTCAGCTTGCCTGGAGAGCGAGAGGGCCGGTGATGGGGGAGCTCGGGAGGCCAAGTTCCCCTGCCCCCTCGCCATGTGGGAGCTCGGACACTGCGATCCCAAGAAATGCACCGGGAGAAAACTAGCGCGGAAGGGGTTGCTGCGAACCCTGCGCCTCCGTCAGAGATTCCCGGGCGTCGTCCTGAGTCCGCTGGCCACGGAGTATGTCTCTGCCGCTGACAGGTGAGGCCCCGGTGCCTGTTGGCAAAACCTGGGCGGCGGGGGAAGCGGGGGGAGCCGCAGACTGTGAGGGAGAGCGCTTGGTTCAAATACCCTCCTGATGCTGTATTAGGGAGAGCATTTTAACCACTGATTCATGGCCGAAATTGATACGGAATAAAACTGACCTTCTTATTACGTTACACTGGTGCATGAACATGAGAAACAGAGCCGTTTTATCAAATCAGCTTAACATTTTTACTCAGCTGGTAGCAGATGAGAAAAGCATCTGTAGATCCCAATGAAAAATCAAGGTGCACTTCTTGTAGGTTAATTTCTTTAGAGCATGGCCCTGTAGCTACTGTGTCTTTTATCATGCCATATTTAAGTTTTTCGGTTGGACAACACAATGTGTTAACCCCAAAACATTTTGTGGAAAAAATGAGAATTTTCCTCAAATGTGCCTGCAGAATTTTTATAAAGATATACTTACTCAGAGAAAAGATTTGTCTCTAGAAGCAGAGAGAATCTAGCAGAGAGCCTAAATCAGAACTTTGGTGTGGTTTCAGGTGTGAACATTACTATTAACCACACTTCCCTAGGTTTTAAACCTAGAATTATTCACATTTTATTTTGAAACATACAGATAAACCTTTTTTTGCCATTTGCATGTTTGGAGGAAAACCTTGCTACTATTCTTTCTCATTCCATCTCTGTTGTAGGTTATTTTAAAGCATAAGGGTTTTGATTGACAAAAGCAGGGGTTGCATGCAAGTTTGTTGCCACTATAAAGCGGCAGTTGGAATTCTCACTTCATCAGGATAATGGTGACAATTTTTCAAATACAGTGACATCTCTTTTTTTCAGGCATGTCATTGCTCAGAGTGGAATTGCAGTCATAGATTGCTCATGGGCCAAATTAGAAGAAACTCCCTTTCAGAAAATGAAGGGGAGTCGTCTGCGGTTGCTGCCTTACTTGGTGGCTGCAAATCCTGTAAACTATGGTCGGCCGTGCAAGCTGTCCTGCGTGGAGGCTTTTGCTGCAGCCTTTTGCATTGTCGGTAGGCTCTATTTGTCTGATGTGAATTATGTTGCCAGCAATTCCTACATCCTTAATAAATCAGGAGAGATGGTCTGCAACAAAATAAACTATAATGCTGTCAAATGGGTCATCGCTTTCTTGACTGTGTGATCAGATTGTCTAGCATTCTTCCAAGTGCGTGTTATCAGTGGCACTGAGGTATCTGTGGAGTATTCACTTCAGCTACTAAACAGGACACAAACTGATAATCCTCATTTTGTCTGGATGGTGCATAACATTAGAAAAACTGTTAAAAAAAAGAGAGAAGACAGAACACGAATCCTTAGGCACCTTTGCCTTAATGAGAGGTAGCAGCTGGCTGTTAATAGGGCGAGGTCTGGGTAAGAACAAAAGAAGTTGCCCCCTCTTGTGATGTTTTCCAGACTCATCACAGAACTTTGATACAAGAAATGCGCTACCATACTGCAGAAAAATGTTATCTTCTGAAAATTCTGTATGTACAGTTGGTCTTGTATGAAGGGCTGTGGGACCTAGAGCTTGAATCATTCATTACCTGTACAAAGTATTTTTATCTAACACTCACTAAAAGGCTATGAAATATCCTTGGATTCAGTTCCATGTTTCAAGTTAAAATATTTGTAGTGTTTCCAAAAGTTTTAATCCCTAAACACTGAAAGAAACACTGGCAAACACCTTTCTATTGTATTGACATGTATGCATGTACTGAACTAGAAACATGTAAGCCTAGTGAAATCTCAAACGAAAGAAGAAAACTGATAATTTGTTTTCTGTTTTAGGATTCCCAGATCTAGCCACCATTCTTCTAAGGAAATTTAAATGGGGTAAGGCATTTATTGACCTGAACAAAAATCTCTTGGAAAAATATGCAGCCTGCCATTGCCAGGATGATGTGCTCCACATCGAGAATGACTTTTTAGCCTCTGTCCAAGAAAAAAAAACCGAAGAAGTAGGTAAGAGAAAAACACAGAAACACTACACATGCCCTTTTTGTCACTAGTTTCTTCAGAGTCTTTTCCTTAAATCTCATGAAAGTATTAGCAAGGTGGAAGACAAGTGCTTTGCTGATATGTGTTGTTCTTATACTGTGCTAAGTGTGCCTCTTTGCCCATTTTTTCAACTAAAATAGGTGAAAATGACTAAAATAATTTAATGCTTTGAGTAGTATATTCACAACTGAACTGTGAAGCAGTTACCTTTACTCAGCTAACCAAATTGGAAGACTTAGGAGAAAAAAGAAAATATGATGCTTCCTTGTGTTAGATACAGATGTTAAAAGCAGAGTATGAGTAAAAAGACTAGTAACTGAGAAGGAACTGAGAGAAACATAAGCATACAGTCAGACAGCAAGTTAGTTATGCATAAAACTAAGAAGGACCTTTAATAGACATACTTATATAGTCCTCAATCAAGATGTTTAAAATCAGACCTTTAAAGAGAATTAAAATAATTTATAAGTACAAGTAGTTTATTCCCAAAATCTTCCAGTAATTTATTGAAATCCCAGTATTTCAGGCTGTATTCACAGTGAGTGCTTGGTCTCATTCAAAGGCAGCACAAAGGCAGGCAAATAATCAAGAACATATGAAAATTGATTATCCTAATTAACATTTTCCTTTCACGGTGATTAAGTCCTGTAAAACAGGCCAGGGGCTCATGCTATAAGAAGATGGTCAGCAGCCTTTAGTTGCTCTAAACTTTGATCTCTTTGCCATGATACTGAATTAAACCATCCTCTTGGTGGAAGCCTAACTAGTGAAATCAAACTGAAGACAGCTCTTAAGGGGCGATGGGGCAATGCCAGTTAAAGCACACTTCCACCTACAGTCCTGGGTATTTTCTGGGTGAACTGCAGAACCAAGGCTGTCATGCCTTTTCAGTTTGACTTTTCTGAGGCAACAGTTCTTCCCAGCTACTTCAGCCAAGGTAAGCCCAGCCCTACCCTTACTCAGCAAGAGCTAAACCTGGAGAGCTGTAATTCACTTCCCAGTGGGCATCAGTGAACTCGATAGCCCTTTTAGAAATTAATCCACGTTTTCTTACCCAAAGCCTCAGAAGCCTGCTTACACAATCTGACAGCCTCTAAAGAGCTCCTGAACCCCGTGCAGGGGGTGAGGGAAAAGAATGAAAAGCCTAGACCGGGCAGGCAGGACTTGGGTTATTTTCTCAGCTCCCCTGGTTTCTCATCAAACTACTTAAACTTTCATATGAGAGATGTGAACTAGACTTTCTGTGTCTTCCCCTCCTTGCCATTATATATAAAAATGAAGGCAGACCATTAAGAAAATGCTTTTTTCATCTTCTGCAATTTTTCCTTCTTTTTCCAGATCCATTTGATGTTGACTTAGAAAAAGAATTTTCTAATCCCAACAGGCCAGTCAATTCCTCAGGGTAATGAAATTTAATTTAAATACTATTTTTACTTACTTTAATTTATTTTGCTTTTATAATCTTGAAAAATGTTTCCAGTCTAGAACAAAGCCAGGAAGACTCTGAGGAGGACAGCGTGAGCAATCCAGATAATGCCACTGAAAGCAGTGAAAGCACTGATGAGAGCAGTCCAGAAGAAGTAAAAATCCCCAATAATCCCACAGAGTTGTAACATCTTGTATAAAGAAACTTTCTTGTGAATACTTGAGTGTGTCTTGTTCCCCTGTAACTTGGTGCTTAGCAAACCTCAGTCTCTATTGAGGTTTGTAGGTCTTTTTATGCACGAGGGCCCTACGTTATTTAATTTTTAGGTAAGTATGGAATGTTAAATTATTTTATAAGGAGTTTGAAGCTTAGTTACAAGTTAAAAAATAAACAACCCTGTATTCTAATCAACGTGTCTGGAAAGTTTACAGGGGATTATTTTTAACTAATGGTATAATAGGTAAACTTTCTTAAGTTCTGGTCTATATTTCAACATGAAAACATGACTCAGCTATTGCCCTGTTCACAGTACCTACCACATAGGAAGTCTCTGACTTTCTGCAGGATCGAACCTGCCATATGTATTTCAACTACTTCATCTATTTAGAATAAATTGAGCTAACCTTGAAAGGAAGAAATGCTTCTTGGAATTGCTTAATAGATCAGCATGTCTTTTCAGAAACTTTAATTGCTCAAAGTGGCACTGCACCAAGTCAGAAATACAAGTTGTCTGGCCCTTAAAACTTTGACACTCACACCAGCACCAGTATCTTAGGTCACTTTTCCCTATGCCTGCCACTTTGTGTAGTGAAAATGAGCTGTTAGCATTTGTTTTCTATATATTTAAATAGAATACTCTTTAGAGTTTCAAGCAGCCAACTGAAACCTGAACTTTAGCAATCCTTCAGTAGAATTGGAGATACTGGACAATTCGTAGACACACCTTCACAAATCAAAGTTCTTCACATCACAGGACAGTCTCCTCTTGTCCCTCTACTACTAGAGGGATTAAATACTAGCACTACTTGAGCTGGAGCTGGGAGTAACAGCAGCAGTTTGCATGGTACAAATATTCAATTTCCCTTTTAAAAACAAGAAGCACAAGTAAATTAATTCTACAAGATTTTTCCTTTGATTCAGTTTTTTCAGTAATTTCCTCACCCATATGAAATCTTTCCCAAATGTGCTGTTTCAGCAAGGATTTCTTAGATAGTGACAAGAAAGTAATTCAGCGTAATTTTTAAAGGACTGTGACCCTGTCAGCTATTCTGATTTGGGGGAATGCTTTTATATTATAAAGCTATAGTAATCAAATGCAGACAAAACAGATCTGGGAACAGAGCTGTGTAATTTAGATTAATCTAAGTGTTGAGCAGTAGCAATTTTTTAATAAAAGTACTGAAGAAGCTAAGCTCAGGTGAAAGAAAGCTTTTCACATTTTTTTGTTTTGCAGAATGATTCTGACTAAAAAAGCAGTGAAGGTTTAATAGAGGGCATATCAGCTTGACGTAAATGAAAGTAACTTACATAATTCAACAGATTTCCTTTACAGAAGGAAACTGGAATTGCATAGAGCATGTCCTTTCCCTAGAAGCTATATTTATTAACATATGGGAAGGCACAAAATTATTTCTGATAAACAAGCACCATTAAAAATCCTCAGCATTCTTTGGATAACCTCTGTTATTGTTCATATCAGTCTAAAGCTCATGTTACTTTATATTAACATGGTCACACCAATATGCTGATCCCATAATGCACAGTAAGCAGTTGGTCTTTGCCTGAAGAACTGATGGGAATTGACTTGCTGCAGTTACCACACAGGGCCCAAGGAAGGGCCACGTACATGCTCTGGGTCAGGCACAAGCAAAACAAATGAAGGTAACATCTAAACAAAAGGCAAACACAGCATCGCAGGCCTTAAAAACAGGACTTGCACTGAATTGTGTTCAGAGCCATTTAAATCGCAGTCTTTTAATAATTTTAATGAAGATAAATGAAACAAAGCCCTTTATATAAACAGTTTATTTACTCTAAACAGCAACACAGACAGAATGCCATATAAACACAAAGAAAGTGATGCAGAATAAGGATGCTGGCTAACTTTGGATCTCAGAGGCTCTTAAGCAATAACAACCTAGTTTCTGAAAGATAGAAAAAACAAATTCAGGGAGGGAAGGGGGTGGAGGGCATGATTTTTTTTTCATACAGCCAGCTAGAGGCTAAATATAGTTCTAACATTTTAAAGCATGCCTGCATCAAATAGCAAAGTAACTAGAGATACTAGTGAATTTATAGAAGTATAAAAGTTTATAATTTTACAGCAGTTGAAATACTGACATCAATATTAAAATAAAAGCAAGTTTTACATAACAATCAAAAATACAAAAGACTGAAGGAAGAGACCCTGTATGAAAAAACTGGGGGCAATTCAGCAAATTTAGAACTGTATACAACTGGCGAATATGGAAAATGGCACACATACAACCCCCTCCCCTTATGTGGATATTAATTGTACATAGCAACATTAGATTTTGCAAAAGTTTTGTAAACAAGTTCTTGCCAAACCAATCCCTTCCTTTTAAAGATGCTGCATGACAAATGCTTATGATGGTGCAAACTTCTTGGCTTGTGCTCGAACCCTCTTTTCATATTCCACTCTGTTTTGGCTGAAAAGAGAAAGGGTAATTATAGCTGGAGAAATCAGAGGCTGTGTTACAGAGTTAGATTCATATTGAAGAGAAACAGAAGTCCTTGCTGAAGGCAAACGCTTTTGATAGCAATTCATGGAACACTACACTAAATTAAAGATTTTTCTGGACAAATATGGTACTGTTCAACTAGTTACTTCCCAAACATCACCTGTTGTCAAATGATTGCACTGACTTCATACTGTTCCAGTCTCTTCAAAAAGGTTTGCACTTGATCTTCGCAAGACCAACTGTGCCTCCCGTGCAAACATTCTCTTGTTCATCTGAAGTTTTCTACTCCCCACTCACACTAAGACCTAAGGTCATTAACAACAAATTCCAGTACCCTAACAGTACAAAGTGAGAAGAGCAGTTCACTAACAGCTAGTGGACTTCATATGGTTTTAAATTATCATCTTTACTGCTTTGCAGAGAGAATGGGAACACTCCTAAGAAACAGGAAAATGATAATGGTGTGGTAATCTCAGCCTTTATCTCTACAGGCCCTGACTCACAGATTTAGGTTCATCCTAATCTTCAGTTGGGGAAAAAAAAGCTAGCTCAACATTGCTATGCATAGCATACTTGCTACACATTGATTAAACAAGTAAGTATTACTTGAGGGAACTATGTCCAGTCACTAAGCCTCAGACTTGGGATGTAAAAGGGCAAGCTCTTTGTTTTCTGTTCTTGTGCCAAAACTGGATAGTAGTAGCATAGTAAAGCATCTATTTACATTCAGTTGTCCATTTTTTATTAGCTGTCAGAAGTGTGAGTTGAACTAAAGTAAAATTTGTTACTCTTCTGCCAGAGATAGTTTAGAGTGACTAGATTTTGCAGACAGCTTTGCAGTAAGTTTAACTTACTTTCAACTATGAAGGCTTGCTGCAGTGAAAGAAAAAAAAAAAGGCAGCAAATTATATCCTCAGAACTTGACAGATTAGGGGGGACAAAGAAATGAAACCCATTTTGGTAACATGCAATGAACAATTGCTAGCAAAGAGACTGAAGATACTCTCTTCTCATGAACAGATTTACAAACTTTATTCTGCATTTTTTCCTGAAGTTATATTGCATTGCCACACAAGAACATAGCCTAGCTGTTAAGTCTCACACCCATAGAATCCACACAGAAGAACACCTTCCATAGCAGATCCTGAATGCCTACAGCAAAGAGGAGGGAGTTGGTTGGTTAGCACATTAGGAGTGCTAAAGTGACTGAACGACAGTACCAAAGGAGCCCTGAGAATAAATATTCTCATTCTGAATACAATGCTTATTCTTGAAAGTTTAACAACTTGACTAAAAGACATCTATATAAACAATGATGCATCTTCTGCAGTATTTATCAACTGTGCCAACATTACAGATGGAAGCACAATCCTGCTCTGTTTAACTCTACCAGATATTCACTAAGTAGCAAGAGAGACATACTCTCAGACTGCAGAATAATAGTAAACCATCTGAAATACTCTGCATGTCCAAGAGACATGAAGAGGATAAATGGGAGACTCTACATACTTGAAGGAACAAAAATCATGTAATATTTTAAGCTCAACAGATACTTATTCCCACTGGACACAATTTAAACAGAAACAAGACTAGCCAAGACTGGTTTTGTACATACATGCATGTGGGAGGTTATTAAAAAAATAAAACAGAGACTATCTATACATGTATAGAAGTAGATTATTGAGGCCATCCTCATCATTCTTGGCTCCTACAACTGTGGCCACTTAAGTGTCTCCCGTATGTGCTCAACTCCATCAAGCCTTCAGTAAGTACTTTATAAAATAAGACTGAGTGAAGCCATTAATTAAATGCAAGCCACACTACCCACCCCTATATTTCCTTTTCACTAGGACCCTATTAAAAAAACCCATATTTAACATAGCTTGCATGTGCAGTCACATAAAATGCTATTTTTCAAAATTGGAGGTCTCTTCTGTCCTGAACTGTAATTCCACAATTCCATCTTGGTTATTATTTCAGTAGCTGCCAATGCCAAAAGCATTTGTTTAAAGTGTTTTGTTTTCATAAAGACTATAGAACAGGTATTCATTTTAATGGTAGGAAAAATTTTAAGATTAACCCTAAGGAAAACAAACAAACAAACAAACAAACAAACCCACCAAACCCAAAAAGTCTCTTTAGGTCACAAATTATCCCCTTTCCTAATCAATGCAAACTTCATTCTGCTAAAGCTACAGATACTCTGTACTTTTCAACCTGTTCTTTTGGAAGATGTAGTTTTCCCAAAATGCCATGTTTCCTACAGTGACCACAGTTCTCCTTTATCCTTCAAGCACAGGTTCTTACAGGTACACACTACTGGGCAGAAGTAAGTTACTCCTGTACTGACAAATGTGACTTGACACCTAATTCAGTCTCCACTTCTCCTGGTCTCATGACACCATTACACCTCATTGTTACTATTCAGCCCTTAAGGGAAAGGACTCTGTGTTGGGCTAGAACCAGGATGAAAATATGATATAAGGAGTATTCACACTGTATTGCTGTTGCTTTGCTATTAAAAACTCCACTAGCCTAATAGCCATGACATTACCATTCTGTTCAAGTTTAGCACAATCTAGGCATTTCCACAGAACACAGTCATGAAGGTAAGAAAATTCCCCATGTCATCTGTAAAAACATTTGCATGTTATATTACAAGTAACAGACAACTACAGGCAATATGACAGCTTTCCACCTGATAGGCAAAGACACTTACCAGTAAATTGTGTAAGCCTCTGCTTGAGCTGGGTCTTGAATATTTGGTTCATTTAGAAGTTCTTGTATTCCTAACAAGATCTATGGAAAAAGGAATAGAAGTAACAGGCATGGATATTACCAATAGAGATTCAGTGAAAAACCCTTAGAAACCAATTTAGGAACACACAGTGAATATCTTATACTCGCATCAGATAAGCAAGCAAAGCAAAAGTGTTAAGAATATGTCCAAGTACAACTAATGACCTGTTTAATTGTGATTGCTGGCCGCCAGTCCTTATCCTCCTCTAGGATGGAGAGACACACGGTGCCTGAAGGATACACGTTTGGGTGGAATAACGGTGGTTCAAATTTACCTGAGAAAGAAGAGGGAATTATTTGCATACAGTGCTAAGAGAAAGATCAGAGAGTTGGGTTAGATCAGTAGGGGAAAACAAAACCCAAAAATCCCCAAACCAACACTGGCGAAAGACCCCCAAATAAAACCCCACAGATTCTGGAGCTATTAATAATAGTTTTCTTCTTGCCTCAGCCTGCACCTAAAACAGAAACTCCACCACATCTGTGATATCAATCCAGGCACTCTAACATTGTCTTTTTGACTGGTAATCTTTCGGTTTAGGAATGGAAACTGACAAAGTAATTCATAGTAGCTGTGTGATAGAGACCTTTTAAACACAATTCTGTCTTTTCAGCCTCACATAGTATTATGTAAAGTAAAGATACTACCCTTTGTTCATCTTTTCTCTCCTCACTTTAAAATAATGAAAGTTACATACAAGGAAAACTTAAATTCCTAGCTTTTTTTTTCAGTTTCATATTTTCCTATGTATAATCAAGGTGCACTGAACAAGAGGAACCATGGCTAAATTACAAGACTAACTGAAGGCTTGTGCAGCTTTCCTTCTGCCATCCATCTGTATTCTGCATTGCTTTTAATCTTTACAGGACTTCAACGCATCAGCCAGCATCTTGAGTAAAGTAATGAACACTCCTTTTGCAATACATGAAATATCTACCAATTAGTGCAGTTTTCTATTCCATCTGACATTGCAAATATTCACAAGACATAACAATCTTGCTGCCCTATGAAGTTCAGTGGTACTTCAGAGGCTGCACTGGTAGGGAGTCTTATCAGTCACATATATATGTTATTTTAAGGCATGACAATTCCTTTAACACTGTCAGGATGTGAAAACTGGTATTTTTCAAGAAAATAATGTGAAATTTTTTCCGTTAAGAGAGATGTTTCCCCCTGTGTCACATGTATTTAGGTGGTATCAAACAAAGGAGTAGCCAGGAGCTGATAGAGCTGAAATATGCTAATGTAATGAGAGATGAATCACCATCAAAGGGGCTATTTGCAATCCCTGTCATTGATTTGAGATGGTAGCCAATTCAAAAACCAAGAAATGGTGCAAGGCAACAAATGTTTTCAGGTTTCTATAATAGGTAAGTTTGAGATGGTATAACGAAAATTCAGTTCAAAAACTTAATAAGGAAACTAGGTATCTGAAGATCTGTTATACATAGTAGCAGATAAATAACAGATTCATATTTTAGAGCAAGTTGATTAAAAGGTTCAAGTTATAGAACCCTTTTTTCCAAGTTCCTGTCTTCTGAGTTTTTAGCTTAGAATACCAAGTTAACAGTAAGAACACTGGGATTGAGTCTAAGCATGCCTGCATAGTAGTTCCAAGGAGAGCTGATGATGTAGTGAGCATTTCAAGAGATATTTTGTCAACTTTTGAGGGAACCTATGCACCCATCTCCCTCCCCTCCCAATTTTGATATATCGAGCACTTAATTGATTAATCACAACTTTCTGAATGCAAAGTAGGGGGGGGGGGGGAAAGAAAAGGCAATGTGTCTTTAAAAAAAACCAAAACAAAATCAAACAAAACGGTAAGAAAATACTAACCATTTGTAAGAACCTCATGGATTATTTCAACACTGCTCTAATAAACTTGTAGTAAATTTTACTTACATTTTGGGGGTGAAGAAGGGTAATCATCTTTGAAAAGCATCCGTAGTTTAAATAAGCCTCCTTCCCATGGTGTCTATAAAAAGTTAATGTAGAGTTTCGGTTACAGCAAGGAAAAGTCAAAATTGTGGCAAAAAGCTTACCAAGAATACAGTTTCTCAGACAGAGCACAAGACATTCTTCTGCTACACAGCAGAAAATAGCTGTTCTGCACTGTAGCTGTTCACACTGTCTAGACCACGGTAAGCTATCCTACCTATACAAGAAGCTGAAGTAGAAAGGAACAGGTTTCTTTCTTCATTATAGCTAGTAAGTGAAGCTGAGTCATCAACACAGGATCATCACCAGTAGTTCCATATAAAAGTAAAAATTTCACACTACCTAAGAACAGAATACTTCTGAAGTTTTACATGATACACATACAATGAGGAATGTACCTGGACACACTCCTTAAGGATATGGACACACCCCTTAAGCATGTGAATGTAAATTACTTCTCTTGTGCCTTATGAGAATGTGGCTAATAAAACCACAAGTGAACTAAAAATGTGGACAGGACTGTAGTACTGCTACAGTTAATGAGACTCACTAGTCTAAACTAACCCTGTCTGCATTTGGTAGAATGTAGTCTCACAGACTCCACCTTTCTGTATAACAAGAAATTTTAAGAGGCTCTTTATCCCTATCCAAAACTGGGAAGAGCATTCATAGGAGCAGTTCCCATGACAAAGAGCAAACCAAATAAGACAGCACTACTCAAAAGGGTCAAATAAACAAGAAAAAATCATCTAGCAATAGAGAAAAAGACTGTCTCAAATATACAAAACATGTAAACAAAGAAAAAAGCCCATCTTCTGACAAACTGAGTTCTGCTAAGTGTAGAAATACAGAAAAGATTCTTATAGCTGTAAAATTAACTTCTCTGCTACTTCTCTGTAACTTGCCCTTGCTATGGAAACACTGCAATAAAAGTAAACGTTGGGTTGATTCTTTAAAACAACTGGAGTACAGATGGTCTCACATCTTAAGAGCAAAACTGATCAAATCTTATCCTCACAGTTGGATACGTTTGAAGACCACCTTAGAAGGAAATTTTAAATGATTTCCTATCTGAATTATGTGATTTTTAGCTGAACGAAAACCAAAACACCCAAAAACCCACATGAAAAGAGAAAATCACTCTGTTGTCACTGGAATTCATTATGCAAAGTCTCAAGCTGGAAAAGGAAGAAAAACATGCTAGGAATTAATAAGATAACACATTTCCAGAAGTGAATGATTTAGATTACACTTGCTATAGTGCATTTAAAGAACTCGTTCTAAATTGCTGTAGTCAGTTGTAAACAACTAGAAATCTATTCTCCATACCTTCTCAGAGGAGCTCCTTTTTAGAAAATACTAGCTTTTTGATAGAATGAACAACCTATTTTGTTTGCTTTCAGTCACAGAGGAAGACAAATAGCTTTTAATAATTTACACAGAAGAATAGAACAGTTGGTGAAGTTTTTATGTTTCTGATAGAGCAATATACCTTGTGTGTGAAAGACAGCAGACACTCTTACTGAGGCTAACAGTATGACAGCAGTATCATCAAGACCATATTGCATTATGGGACTGGTTCCAGAAGTTTTTTTGAGTCAAATTTAAGGTAGTTAAAAGTGATTTAATGTCAAATGAGTGAATGGAGTATCCAACCCAGGACTAACACCACTTCAATATTTCATATGGCTGACAAGAAAGTGTTTTGGGGGTTTCAACTACTCATCTAAGGGGAAGCAGCTGCAGTATAGGATGCCTCCAAACACAAAGGCAATAGAGAGCAACTGCTTGGTCTGGTAGAGATGAATAAGTCATGCTGCTTCTTGTTAAATATATTTTTTTTAATTAGCAGGCATCACATCAGCATAACTGATCTTTTCCAGGTGTGTTTCCATTTTTTAGTACACATGAAGCTGGCTTTAAGGCCTTGTTGGCTCCATTTTGTGGTTTACAAAACTTCAAAGCAATACCATGAAGATTTTGTATTGCATAAAAATTTTACCTAAGTATTTAAAGGCGACATCTCAATAAGGCACACAAACTGTTATGGGGGATAACCTTGTTTTGGCAGAACACAAGGAGCTAAGTTTTTCCTTACACTGTGTTAGATTATTTGTCAGTGCTCCTATAAGAACTGACTAATGCTGTACACAGACAAACTAAGCTCCAACTGTAATAGCAATGCTTTGTTCAGCATTCAACTAAGGCAGCATCACAGACCCTGCAGGTTTTGCCTACACACAGAGTCTTCTCAGAATCTAAGAAACAAGATCATAAGGGTATTTAAGCAAATTGGCAAAAGGCAGTAGAAAAGGCAAGCAAAAGGAGTCCCACACCAAAGATGAGAAAGAAAGAATTAAAACCCCTAAGTAATTACAAGTAGTATTTCAGAAGAAGCAAGAAGAAGCAGAAGACAACCTCTTGTTTGTTCAGTACAAGACTCTTAAACACTCCCCTGAAAACTTGTATTCCTAAGGTGCTAAGTGCCAACAGTTGAACAGTCTTATGTTATACTTTATCCAGCATTCCTGGTCCACAGCACTCCTAATTCTAAAGTAGCAGCAGAATACAAACTTTTTTATTAAACTACATATAAGTTAAATTCTCAAGTGTCAGTGTAATGCATGAGCAACTTATCACCATACATATGCTTACTTTTCACCACAAATGAGAAATCAGGAGAACAGTAAGCCTTACCCCTTTCTTTCCTGGAATAGCACACTCCCAGTTCATTAGATTCATAGTGCCATCTGGATTTTTTGTAGGTACTGCTACAAATCCCTGAGTCAAGGCAAAAAGACATAGGATGAGGAAAAGATGTATTTAAAATACTTCATGATATATTTTATCATTACACCAAGTTACGTCCTTTTGCACTACACAGTTTTCAACACTTTTTTAAAAAAACATAAAAATATTAATTTTAATTTTTAAAAAATCCTATCAGGATAATGAAAAGATCATCACCAGAACACTGAAACAACTGCAGAGTCAGAAATTTGGTGGTTTTCATACTTACAAATGGATGATCTTTTCTCCAGGCTTTTCTCTCCTGTGCAAGTCTGCTAAGAGCTATGCCAGACATATTCAGATTCCCTCTAAAACAAAAGTAATTGCTGTTAGTATATACTTTTACTTACAGAGTAAACAATGCACTATGTGTTTGTAAGCCCTGCTCACTCAAGAATTATTTTGACCTCTTATTTTCACTTCAATAACCTAGATGCATGTTTCTGCACAGCCTGCAGAATTTTTCATCAGGAATAACATCAAGTTTCCCCATGCCATCAAGCTCTTAGTTGCTGGACTTGACCTACAAAATCCTACTGCTTTATATTTAAACCCCATCTCAGAAGCAACTTTGACAGTAGCTTGATGACAGAAACACTATCAGTAATGGAAAAAGTGCTCAGACTTCCTATTTGTGCAACTGACACACACACTCTGTTTATCTCCCTCCTACACCACATCAGGTATGGCAAATTCCTTCTGTAGGCAAACACCTGCATCACTCCCATTTCTGGCAAATGGGAATCAGAAATATTACTTTTTGGGTAAATTACCATTGAAAGCCAGTATTCCACACAAAAGCAACATGGGCATAGAATTTAACAAAGCCATCTTAGTTTTGCAGTCATGCTGCTCTAAAGCCTGTAGACAACAGCAGGAACAGGCAGCAACACAGAACTCAGCCAAGGAAGCAGCTCATTCCACGAGACAGATTTTCAATTCCAGTAAAAACTGAAGAATATTTCTGCACCTTCACTGCCTTAGCAACAGCCAAGCATGGGGACCACAACTACATACAAAATATGCAGAGCACAGGTCATTCACTACTGCATGACACAGAAGAACAGCTCTAGACAGGATGATTGCACGAGTGGTGCTTTCAAATTCCAGGGAGGATTCTCCATTCACCCAGAACAGTACTCCAAGTGAGAGTTTATTTTTCATTGTCAAACTGTATCTAAACTCAGGGTTTCACTAGCCACCAATGAAGGTTTTAATCCTCATAACTGCACTTCTACACATTTTAAATAAGAGCTGATAATTGGCAGTGGGAGAAGTCAGGCCAATCTGTTCTCAACTCCACACGTACCTAACAAGCCTTTTTGACAGCAGAATAGTAGAATGCTTCCACTTAACAAGCTCACAGAATGAATGAGTGTTACCACTCTATTAAAACAAACACTTATACACTGGTTAAGAATTATGCAAAATTTCACCACCTCTCAATACGTTGATTACTTATAAGAAGTACTGCAGTCTACTACTATTATAAGCATATGAATTGTAGATCTTTAAAACCACCAGATTAAGCCATTTATGCAGTTCCTAGGACAACATGTATTTTAAATCTGTTCTTCAACCTTTTAAGCCAGTTTTGCCTGGATGGCCATATTCCCTAACTCACCTTCAAGGCAGCAACTAAAGTTATGTCAGATAAAGCTTTTTAAAAGGGACAATTCACACTCAGTGAACATGCACACACACAAAAATACTCCTATATTCAGTCCAATTCTCCTCCAGTATTCCCAACACATAGACCTATACATTAATTATTGCAGAAGACATGCAGGACTTAGTGAATGTGTACACATGACTTCAAATTTTAGTCTGTTCACAAGCAGGAGATGCAGAGGCATTAAAAAAAATACCAGTGGAAGCAAAAGAAAAAATACTCCACCAAAAAACCAAAGATAACAAAAAACCTCTCCCTTAACCAAATCATACAAGGAGCAAGTTTTAACATGTTGTGAGCCCCTGCCCTTGCAAGAGATGTAAAAGAACTGAGTATACAGCATGATTTTCAGCTGGGCTTTTGCTACCTAGTCCACTGTACTAATACAAACCTTCCCATCACACGTTGAGAAAACCGTATGTGCTTATAAACCATCCAAATATTCTTCCGTAGTTCACTAAACTCAGTTACCTTTTCTGCCAAAATATACATTACAGGATGCTTTCAAATACATTCATTCCATTTCCTGTGGCTCACAGCCAATTCGTTACAACACGCACAAGGGAAATGTCAGTTTCTCACTGGGTAAATAAACAGTGTATCTTCTGCAGAACATCACTAATCCAGTAACTTTTCAAGTAATTGGAAAAATCCTGAGTTTTCAGGCCATGCATCCTACTTGCTTTTACTGTGCCTTAGCGTTGTTATTTTGGACACACAAAGAAAGAGGCAGGCAGCAGTAGGTCAAGGGAAAGCTCCTCTATTTTAATTATCTGACTTTATTTATATACATTTGTACAACAGGTAAGAGATTGGCTACACAGATCACCACCTTTTTAACCTGGATGGTGGACATCACCATCAATCATAGTTCTCCTCCCAGAGGAGAACTATGTAAACAATCAAAAAATATACATTGTTTTCATAAAGCTGCGTGAAAAACTGTAGTACCAAAATCCAAATACTCAAATGCAAAAAAACTAAAAGCAACACCTTAGTACAATAAAGATTTTTCTAATGCTGTGCAAACAGCTTCCCAAATCCTGGGGCATTTAACTTAGTTAAGCACTGAAAAATTTCAGTGTATATGAGAGGACAGGCTTCACATACATGGTTTCCAGACCTCAGTTATATTGACGAGAACAGGCAAGCATCTAAAACTCCTTCAGTCTACTAGAAAACAAAGATTAGACAAAGAAGACTGAAAGCCCACCTCAAAAACTAAGATCCCATTAGTTAAGCATCCCCTCAAAAGCAATCTGCTAAGCATCAATATATACTCTCTACAGCCCAATCTATTAATGTACTACATTACCAGAAAGAATTCTGCACCAGAGGAAGTCTATTCAATCCTATTTTGCACATGCCATAAAGGTCGAAGAGACCAGTCTTCACGTTTTGAGTTTAATCCCCCAAACTTACCCCTGCCATTAAGAGGTAGTAATGTCCCTTTCACTGCCATCAACTCAGAAAGTTAACAGAAACTTCCAAATTTACTCAGTAGCTCGCCTTTGCTAGCTTTGCTGTTACTGCCTACTTTAGAAAAAGAACAAAATAAAACCATCCCGCTCATCACAGATGCAAATTTTTGTGTCTCATTAAAGAATACCTTACCAATTTATACCCTCCGATGGGGTGGAACAACCTACTTTCACAGACAAAATGCACGTCTTGCAAAGAATCGTTCCTGTGCCCCAGGCAATTCTCTAAATACATCAACAGAACGCTCTTTGAGGTCCAAGAACTTTCAGTACGACTTATTGATTTCAAGCAGCAAGAAAAAAAAACCTCAAAACGTTAAGATTGCTAGCCTCACATTATTACTTTGCAAATTAAATACTAACATAGGAAGAAATTATCGAAGCGGTTTGCCCCGAACTGTACAAACTTTATTTTTCAGAAGGGTGGAGAAAGCCACGGTCTGAGCTTTAATCAAAGCACGCTAACTCTGGACTAGGATAGAAAGTCTCCTCTGCTTGCGGCAAGAGAAAGGTACCAGAGGCCGAGCGGCGACCGGAGTCGCACCTTAAACAAGAGAAGATGCGGGGCGGCGATGGGCTCGGTGTTGGACGGCCCAGTAACCGGACAGGGCCGAACACCGCCCCCACCGCGGAGGGCTGCCGGCCCTGTCGGGCCCGCGAGGGGCCGGGGCAGCGCCCAAGGCCTGCACGGGGCACCCCGGGCCCGCCCGTCCTTCCCGGGCAGACACCCGCCGGGGCGGGCCCGGCTCGCGCAGGCCCAGGCTCCACGCCCTGCTC